>APFE031631151.1:0-21455 GCA_000404065.3 Pinus taeda
ATTTTTTTTTTTAAATAGGTTTTCTCTCCTCTAGAGTTTGAATTTTGATTTCTCAAAGTGTCATCACATTTTTTTTACTGTGTATTAACTTTTGTGAGCTGCTTGAGTGCTTTGGTGAGGTCTCTTTGGGAATCAATCCCTTTTCCAAAATTGAATAGGGTTTTGTCTAGCTTGTTTGTTGATTGATAAAAAATGGATAGGTTGTCTTCAAGATCACTATATTTCTATCTTTGTTTGTCAAATATACCAGATTCATTATTAATATTGCTTATTTGTGATGAAATTCTTTGTTTAATAAAAAATTAGGGTTTCTAAAAAATTGTTATGTTTTGTGATGTATTTCTTTCATTGTTGAAAGATAAAGGGAAATCATTTCTTTTCAGTTTTGAAATCTTTCATAATTACATTCTAACATCATTAAGTTAAGGCATTCATTGGGGAAATTGCATTTTTCCAAGCTCTTGCTGGATTCCTATGTTTTTTTTGAAAATTTTGAGTGATAAATGATAAAAGGCATTTTGGGTTTGTTTGATCTCCTAGGAAAACTTGAATTCTTAGTTTATTTTTGCATTTGGATTACATCAAAGTGAAATTGGGTCTCTTATGAAAATAATTTTGGTAAAGATGTGAGTTATGTATTTTATTTGAAGAAAATCAAAGAAACTCTTACTTTCCCTTAATTAGGATTTCATTGAACGATATCATACAAATTGCATGTTCGATTTCATTAGAATTTTGAGTCAATTCATAAAATCACAAGTTTCATTCTTGATACCTATTGAGTAAATACCAACTTAATAACACAACATTAATTAAAATTAATTAAAATTTTTTATTTTTTAGGACTCTTATAACCTATAGTAGCTTAAGTGTAGGGCTTTGGAATAAGGAAGTGAGTAAATTTTCCAATGCTACAGACAAACAATAGAATCTTGTGTTAGGGAAAGAAATCCAATTATTTCAGTTTGTCTCTGGGAAGCTCTTCTTATACATAAGTTAATCATGAGATCATGTTGGATCTAGTGAAGTGATCATACACAATTCATTGGATATGATAGATTAATTTTCATGTATTACAGTGGTACGAGAAGGTACGTGGGGTTACATGAAAGTAAACATTCAAATACCCATGTTGATGAGTTTTCAAGGGGATTGAGATTTGTAACTATGCCCTTACATGTACGTTTGATTTATGACTGTCCCCCCTTGTAAGATTGTTGTAGTTGGTAAAATTAGTGACCATAATCGTAAGGATCTACGTAAGGTGACAATAGAGGGAAGGTCTTGTTGTACCTATGACAGACGTTGGTTAGACTCACTTAGACTTTTTGCAGGGTAATGTTTGCTTGAGATGGCATAAGCGAACTTACCTGACCTAGATTGTTTCATTAAGTAGGTTTTCATTGTAACTGGTTCTAAATGTTGATATATATAAAAAAATGAGTTTGATCCCTGTAACATTGGATTTCATTACCAACTAGTAATTATTTCTCTCTGTGACAAGTCAGTCTGTATGGTTTGAAGTCCTAGATTTATTAGACTCTCTTACCTTGTTTGTTTTTTTCTAGTCGTTTATAGGCTTTAGGTGTGATTTTGATATTTTATGAATTATTGATTTAAAAATGATCATGGTTGAATTACAAAGACAATCACAAAGAATTCTAGGTGGATTCCTTGAATATACACCAAGTGATTTGAAAAGATTAAAACTAAAAAATAAAAGTCAAAAGGATCCAATTCTACAGATGAAGCTGAAACTTCTGATGTAACAGCAACTAGAGAAAATAAACCTGAATTTGATCAAATTCAAACACTAGAATCACACTGAGAAGTAACTAATCCAAAAATTACTGAACTTATTCAAATAGAATTAGATACTGGAGAGTGTTCAGATTCACAATTAACTCAACTAGATATTGAAGAAATTGAGTCTAATGTTTTTGAACCTGATTCATCTTTAGTTTGTTTAGCCTGTAGTCCTCCACATTCACCACGAGTAAAACTTGTTATTACCGATAGTCTATCTTTTGGTCTTATTAGTATCAAACAACTTACCTCTAACAAAGAGGACGAATTGCCACATACACTAGTTTCTACTCATACACTAGTTTCTACTCTTGAACTTCTCTTTTCTGCTTTTCGACCTACACCTTGGTATATTACACCCTTGAACTCTTTAGGTCATGGCACTACACGATACACTACTCCTTATTCTACTGTACTAGGCTTTGATATGTCTAGAATAACTTCTCGGGAAATGTCAACAGATACTTTTATTTTTTTACTTCTCTAGAATTAATTTTATATGGTGGCCCATCAATCCGTCGTGGATATCAGTTTCTTATAGGAACTTATTGAGGAGCTTTTCCTATTGTCCAAGGATTGACATCTAATTAATATATAAATATTATTTCGGATAATGTAGGTAATCCTCAAGTTAACCCAATAAGTGGTCATTACCGACCTCGGGGTCAATAATTGTATCCTCATCCTAGAGGGAAACCTTTGTTCTAACCTTACCCTACAGTTGGAGGGAAACCTCCGACCTGAAATTATCCAGGTTATGGTCAGATACCTCAAGATAGTTTATGTCAACCTATCAGACCTTAATCCATTGTTGGTACTCTATATCCTAGGATGTATACAATATTGAATACTTCATATAATCAACAACCAATGCTAGTTCCTCCATAAGTTTCAATTTATAAACCTGTTGGACAACCTATTGGACAAACTATTCAAGGTATTCCTATTCTATTCCAACAGCCTGTCCAGGGTAATCCATCAACACTTGTTTAGCAACCACTTTAGAAACCTTTCCCAAGTACTCGACAAATACCACTTCAATTTACTATGTATATGCCTATTCAAAATCCAATTTTGACTTCACCATCAACTCCCATCCTAGGACTATCATAAGAAACTGTTCCAACTACTTCTCAATTAACTATGTATGCAACTATGTAGGCTATTTCTTAGGCATTTTTTTATCACATTATTCCTACAATTCAGTCTATACCCCAAATACGTGTGGTACAACCCAGTATACCATATGTGCAAACACCATTTCTAGGGCATGCTTTTCAAAGTCAATCCCAGAGTCAATTTTTTCAACCCCAACCTTTTCAAAATTAATCCTTCCGAGGTAAACCTTAGTAGAATCAATCCTTTCAAGGACAATTTATCAAAGGTGAAATGGGTTACGATCCTACTTTCTAGAATCAACCATATCCCAGTCACACTTATCAACTACCGATTCAATTGCAATTTGGTATGGCTCATCCTGGATATCTGAGAGGTATACAAATTCCAACTGCATAGGTTATACCATGATATATTGGGTATTCTCCTTCAGGAACAAGACTCATCCCTTAGAGTCATTAATACTCGCAATAGGACCCTAACTATTAGTTACCATTTATTGCAACATTGGATTTACCATATCTATCTCAGTTAACAAATGTTCCCATTTTCTATCTATCGTTTTGGTCATCAATCCCTACGAAGTCTCCCATTGACATTGCAAAATTTGAAGTTACACCATGAGAGGACCCATCAAATAATTTCATGACTAATCATCTTTGGTGCACCTCAAACTCATTAGTCAATGATTCCATTAGATTACAACTTTTTCAATGAACCTTAAATGTATCAACAACTAAATAGTATGTTGAATTATTGTGATCTTGTTTTAGTGCTTTCAATGCCATAGCCACTACATCTGATATGATAATGCTACTGAAATTTTAACTTCCCTAGAACAATCAACGTCTACTAATATTTCAGATCATATTAGTGAATGGAGATGAAGACACCCTTTATCTCAATTTTACATCCCGTGGTTCATAAAATCGATTTTGCTAGTAACTATTGAAGATGTTTCCAAAGGTGGCATTATAATTGAAGAAAAATTTATCGCTCATGCCTAGTACTTAGATCTTGTTTATACTTAGTCTGACAATTTGTATAAGGAAACTCCATATTTTCCTCGTCCAGGTCAAACCAACATAAATCTTACATGATCTCATGCCACCGATGATGTGATTGGTTCTGTTAGCCAAAAATATAAGACTAAAAAGAAATATTCCGAGAAGACTCAGATTTTTGTCTTACCAGATTCACCCGAAGAAGATCCTTCTCCTGAAATTACTTTTGAAATAAATGTCATAGATTCACCTACTAGAAAAAACAAACAATATAGAGGTAAAAATATAGGAAAAGGAAAATCTAAACAAGACACTTCTTTCAAGGAGAAATCAAACAATAAGGAACCATCTGACAAAAATAAGAAACCTCCCTATACTTTTGTAATCTATGATGATGAGCATTACACCAAATAATGTCCTCATCATGCTGAAGTTCATAAATTCGTTAAGGGTTCACCTACTCCCATTGTTTTTAAGGATCTATTTCCTTCTCAAGACATTAATATGGTCTCCCATAACCTATCTTCCCCTTACACATTGGTATACATAATGTTGATATCTTCACAAGGTGTGGTAGCTACGAGGTCTAAATATTATGGATCTAAAAGTCCTAGTTTAGATGGAAATGATTATGGTTTACCTGATCATTCTTCCACATCAAATCCTCCTCTTTCTGAACCTTTAAAAACTAAAAAACCTAATCCCAATATGGTAATTTGACTACCTCCTAAGGGTTTTCTTCAAAGTTCAACTTTGAATTGTCGTGCTAGAATTGCTCAGACTTACAATTTTTTTGATGATCTAGTTATATCACCTTTAGCAATGTGAGCTCTCGAAGTGTTGCAAAGTTGTCGAACACAAAGGAAATTACTATTATCAACCATATGAGAAGTTGATCCTAGGGACTCTAATCTAATCCCCTTTTATCTAGAAAATCATCTACCTAGACTCCCACATCAACTAGATTTCTAAATACTAGTTTTTGTCAAGAAAAAATGAGTCTTTTGACTGGTCTACATGTATTATGTCTATCACTGGTTGTAGAGATTTAGGTTCTCCATCTATCAATCAGTCTCCCACAACTTTGAAATCCTTTGATAGAATATGTTTTCAACCTTATGGAACTTTGAACGACCTGCCTATAGAAATAGAAGGTGAATTAGTTGCAATTGAAGTTGAATTCATTGATGCTCAACTTGATTATAACATATTTCTCGGCCGAAGTTGGAATCATGCCGTTCCTTCTGTGGTCTCATCATTTTTTCAAATTATTATATTTCCTCATAAAGGAAAAATTATGAAAGTAGACCAACTATCATATTAGACATCAGACCCTAACTCTACTCATAGTGTCCCTTTGTTGGAAAATCGGTTACTGCATATGAGGATTTTGGTGTTGCGCTTCTTAAAGACTCATCCCTTATGGGAAATTTTGTGTTTCCTCCACCAAATCTTCTTCATAATCTTGTCCACGTTAATATGATTACATCAAGCACTTTTGAATATTCAAATCCTTGGAAAGTGCCTTTAGAGTCAAAATTAGGCTTGTAAGGTGATCAGATGCCTCTTAGTCCTTTTGAATTGTTCGATCGACTTCTAGGATATTTTTTTTTTAAAAGAGGGAATTTGTGTCGATTCTTTTAATAAGGTAGAGGAAGTTCTAAACTTGCATGCTCCTTCTACTCTTCATCAACTCCATAGTTTGCAAGGGAAAACAAAACTTTTATGTAGATTCATATCAAGTTATGCCGAGCTGACCAAAGGTTTTACCTGAATTATGAGAAAGGGCATTTTTTTTTTTTGTGTGTGTAAGTTGGGTATTTCTGATTTCTATTTACAGAAAAAAATAATTCACAATCATGGAGGTCTCACCCTGCCCCAGAGGGAAACCGGGTTTATTGACCACTGATAGTTCTTCATAGCATAAAAAAAATAGCATGTTTGAAACTGGTCTTTGTCTTTACCCCTATGCCTACCTAGATACTGTTTCTGAATTATAAAAACATCATATTTCTGCATGTCTAAAGTAAAGTAAAGAAAGCAAGTCCTATAACAAAACTGAAACATGCCTTAGATCATTTTTTCTCTGGTTCAGCTTGCTGGACTTTCTCCTTCTTCACCAGCGCTCCATTTGCCACCAACTGCTGTTGTAGGTCCTCCAGTCTTTTCTCTTGCAGAAGCAGGGTTATGAAAATATCCTTCAGCTCTTTTTTCACATTCGGAATGCTCTGGACCATCTCAGCCATCTCTGTGGCAACCTGTTCCAAGGCTTTAGCCATGAGCCTTTTCATGACCCAGTACAAGTGAAGAGACTACTTGTAAAGGGTCATTCTGCCTCTGGTATGACCAGGTTCAGGCATGAGAGAAATCCAATCCTCCATCTCTTCTTCCGATTGAGCCTGAATGACTTCTTCTTCCCAGTGTTCCATAATTCTCCTGATCTTGGGATTGGACTTCTCCCTATACTCCTTCTCAGCAATTCTGACTCTGTTCCCGATTGTTTGCCTGGTCTGCCTCGTCCCTTCACCCCCGGCAGGCTCAGCCACCTCCTCTGAAATGGGGCTGCATTGTCGACCACGTCGGCTTCTCCCCTCCGCCAAATCTCTCCTCCAGCGGCCACCTCTACCTCTGCGGCCCCTTCTTCCGCGGCAGCCTCCCCTGCCTCTGCCTGCCGACTGGCCTCCCCTGTCTCTGTCTCCTATATCATGAAATTCATCTGCAGGGTGATATTTCCACCGTCCTCTCCACTCGTCATTCTCCTGGTCTTTCTCCATTTCCTCGCTCTCGTCTTACGAAATGGCGAACACCTGTATTTTCTTCTGCACTGCGTCTTCCACCTTCCGTTTTCCTTTCCGGTCTTCTTCAGCCCTACTCTGGTCTTCGAGGCCACTACTACGTGTCCAACGCCTCACGGTCCCACTTCCTTCCACCTCCATCTCCCTTCGCCCGCTGCGGTAACTACCACCCTCTTCCCTCCAGGGTCTGTTCAAACTACAGCCTCGTCCTGAGCCCCTGTTTTGAAGAGAATTTCTCTACGCTCGGCATTTAACTTTTCGCCACCGTGCGCTCTCCCAATTCCTCAGAATGGCAGTATTAAAACCTGTTGCATTCCATTCGAAAGGCCCGAGGCCCGCATCATTATGATCGGGCGTCTTCACCAGACTGCTGTCCCTTCCATCAGTTGCCGGACCCTCTCCTCTGCTCTGTCGGCCGCCCCACTTGCCTATGGCCATAATGCCGTGATCACCACCTTATGCCGCCTGATCTTTGCGCCGTCGTTTCATCATTTCCTTCCTTGCCAGCTCATCCAGCCCGATCGGGCGGAGAAAGGGAATTCTTTTCATTTGGGATGAGCTTGCTAAAAAATATTTTGATGCATTGAAATACATATTTACCCATGCATCTTTATTGCATCTGCCTAATTATCATCGGGATTACTTTATAATACTAGTTGGGTCAAATTTCACCATTGGCTTGGAATTAGTAAATGAAGATGAATCTAAAAATGAACATGTTATCTATTACCTAAGACAAAATCTCACAAAACTGAGATCAAGTACGTGCATGTGGTGAAATTAACATTGGAGGTCGTTCAAGTTGTTCACATCCCTTTCCAAAGGATATATATAATTTGGTCATCCCTTTCCAAACATCTTGATAAAAGAACATATATCTGAGGAAGAATGTGAAGTACATATGAGGAAGGATATGAAGCATATCTGAGAAAGGATGCAAAGTATAAATGATGAAGAATGAAAAGTATGTATGACAAAGAATGCAAAGTATCTTTGTGAAGGAGTATGAAATCTGAAGCTACAAGATCTAAGACACTATATCCAAGGAATGATGCAATCATATATGTGAAAAATATTCAAAGTATTATAGCTCCCATTCTGTAATATAATCAAACGTTCTATGACATAAATAGAAGACAAATTTCAACTACCTTAAAGAACAAAATTATACATGTTTGCAAACATAATTATGGACAGTTTAACACGCATTATTATAGAAGTATTGGAGGGTGTACGAAGCATCTAGAAGAGTGATAATCTAGTTACTACTGGTTAGTTGGACTTGGATTTCATGCTTTCAAAAAAACTCTATGAGGAAAGGATTATTGGGTTTTCCCCTTAAATGGGTTTCTCCCTAGCCTTTGGGCTAACTTGTTTCATCTCTTATATTTTTGTGCATTACTTTTATGTAATTTCTTAATGACATAATGAATGAAGTAAATACTAAATTAAAAACATACATAAAACATAACCTATTACTAGCCAAAAATTAGACTCATGGCATTCCTTTTGTGGTCTCACCATTTTTTCAAATGATTAGGTTTCCTCATGAAGGAAAAAATATGAATCTAAACCAGCTATCCTATCACACTTCGGCCCCTAACTCTACTTGTAGGGTACCTTTATTGGAAAATTGGTTACTAGATATGAGGATTTTGGTGTTGCTCTTCTTAAAGACTCGTCTCTTTTGGGAAATTTTGCGTTCCCTCCACCAAAACTTCTTCATAACGTTGCACAGGTCAATATGATTACATCAGGCACTTTTGAATCTTCAGATCCTTGGAAAGTGCCTTTAGAGTCAAAATTAGGCTTGTATGGAGATGAGATGCCTCTTAGTCCTTTTGAATTGGATGATGAGGAAGTTGAATCCTTTTCCAACCCATCATCGTTTGAAAATGATCGAGTGAATATGATCATCGATGATTATTTCATTTGTGACTTTTAGAATCATTATCAATACCTGACCCTTTTGATAAATATTTTATAACTGATGAAAACATTATGGAGGAAATTATTTTTGATGAAATGCCTTGGGAGTATTACCATCATCATTGATGTTTCTTACCCTGCATTGACAAAGTCCAGAATAAATTTTCATCTATGTTTTAACCTGAGATTGTGAATAATCCTGAATGCCCAATGTCTATTCTTCATTCTGAATCTGAAAATAATTTAGAAAACATATCGGAAACTGTGCAATTGAACATATCATTGAAGACAACAATTAATAAGAATATTCATATAGGAGCTTGTTCTATTTTTGGAGAAATTCAAACATATAAAGCCCTATTCTAGCAATTACATGACATTTTTTCCCAGCCTTATGAAAAACTGCAAAGAATCTATCCTAGTATTGTGGTGCATGAAATTAATACTTATCTAGATGCCAAACCTATTGTACAAAGATTGTGTCTCATGCATCCACAAGAAGTTGCTGCTATAAAAGATGAAGTTGAAAAACTATTAAAAGAAGGATTTAGTTACCTCATTCTTTGACTTATTGGGTATGGAATATTATACTAGTTAATAAGAAACAAGGAACCATTTAACTATGCATAGATTACAGGGAAATTAACAAGGCTTGTCCAAAAGACAGTTACCCAACCCCGTACATCGATCAAATTGTTGGTGATTGTATTGGAAACACGATTTTCTCTTTGATGGCTGGATTTCCCGGTTACAACCAAATAAACATACTCACTGCTGATCAACATAAGATTAAACTCTTCTGACCATGGGGAATCTTTCCTTATCGCAAACTGCCATTTGGGTTGAAGATCATTGGCACAAATATTCAAAGAGAAATGTCTTATGTGTTTCATGATATCAAACATATTGTCCATCCCTACCTAGATGACCTACCAACTACCTCACGGGAACAACAAGATCATCCATTGTATTTGAAAGAAATTTTCATTAGACATAGGCACTATAATATTTTTTTGAATCTGCACAAATGCATTTTTCATGTAAAATCCAATCAGATTCTAGGATTTTTTGTTAATAAAGAACGCATCTCTGTTGACCCTCTTAAGGTGGATGCAGTTCTAAACTTGCATGTTCCTTCTACTCTTTGTCAGCCCCAAATTTTGGAAAGGAAAACAAAATTACGTAGATTCATATCGAATTATGCCGAGTTGACCAAAGGTTTTACGTGACTTATGAGAAAGGGAATTCATTTCATTTGGGATGAGCTTTCTAAAACATATTTTGATGCATTGAAATACATGTTAACTCATGCACAGTTATTGCATCCACCTGATTATCATCAATATTACTTTCTATTACTTGCTGTGTCACATGCCACCATTGCAATGGTGTTAATACATGAAGATGAATCTAATAATGAACATGTGATAGATTTCCTAAGTCAAAATCTCATTAAAAATTGAGATCAAGTAAGCACATGTGGGGAAATTTACATTGAAATTTGTTTAAGTTGTTCACATCCCTTTCAAAAGGCTATATATAACTTAGTCATCCATTTCCAAACATCTTGCTAGAAGAACTTATATCTAAGGAAGATTGTGAAGTGCATATGAGGAAGGATATGAATCATATTTGAGAAAGGATGCAAATTATATATGGTGAAGGATACAAAGTATGTATGATAAAGAATGAAAAAGAATGCAAAGTATCTTTGTGAACGAATATGAAATATGCGGCTACAATATCTAAGACACTATATCCTTGGAATGATGCAATCATGTATGTGAAATCTATGCAAAGTATTATAGCTTCCATTCTATAATATAATCCAAAGTTATATTACATAAATAAAATACAAATTCCAACTACCTTAAATAACATAAGTATACATTTTTGCAATCCTAATTATGGACACTTTGAGGCACATTATTCTAGAAGTATTGGAGGGTTTACAAAGAATTTGGAAGAGTGATAATCTAGTTATTACTAGTTAGTTTCACTTGGATTTCCTATTTACAAAAGAACTCTATCAAGAAAGGATTATTGGGTTTTCCCCTAAAATGGGTTTTACCCTAGCCTTTTTCCTAACTTCTTGCATCTCTTATATTTTTGTGCATTATGTCTATATAATTGTTTAACGACATAATGAATGAAGTAAATACTAAATTAAAAGATTACATAAACAATAAGAATTAATTATCATGGTAAGAAAGTCTTCTTTGCAAGAAAATATCAACAATAATGTATTATTTCTTTATTAATTTTTTGTCGATTATAATTTTTTGTGAATCAACTATTGATTGAGGTTGGAAAGGTACTAAATACATCATTCTCTCCTTTAGATTGGAGAGTGATATAAATAATTACATTTAGATAATGAAGATAGATAAGGATGATACAAATATTTCCATGATTTATAATGAAGATGATGAGAGGAATTCATCTCCCTCTCCACTAAATGTCACCAATGTCAAACCCTTGTAGGGTTCCACCCATATAGGCATAAGGCTTCTCAATTGCAAAACAAAGCAAGGAGGTCATTGATTTTACTGGAGAAGAAGATCCATGACACCTCTAAATATCACTTGGATTCATGTTATGTGTTTTATATGAGCAATATCAAATTATTTCTCTCATGGTGTATGTGCTTTTCATAGTATGTCAACCTCACAAACCTACTTCAAAGGCACATTATCCTACACAACATAACAACCTTCCAATTATGGTAACATGCATGTGTATTTTGATTATTGAGGCTTCCATGTGTTTTTGTTAATGGTGATAGTTGTGTATCCTATTGATGGTGACAAACGTGTCCCTTACATTTGTGGAAACATGCATGTGAATTATGTCGAAGGTGGAGAGCTCTTCCTATTGGCTTGTGTATTTTTTTTATCATGCTACTTAATCGCTTTAAATTAATTGAAATTGAGCTTGTTGTACACAATTAAAATGACTAGCATAATCATTTGATTCATGTTATGTAGCACTTTTTAGGTAGTGGTATTTTTGTTTGTAGACTAAATTAGTCATTCACATTATCCATTTTTAGTTTTTATTACTTATTACCTAGTAATGTATTTTAGCCCAGGACTGAATTAGTCATTTGCGTTATTTGTTATTAGTTAGGTCAGTGAAGATTGATCATTTTTGGTAAATTTTCATGTGGAAAAAATGGAGTGAAAAATGTTTTTAGTCATGCAGAAATATGATGTTTTTATAATTCAGAAATAGTATTTAAGGAAACTCCATATTTTCCTCGTCCAGGTCAAACCCCCCAAACAATCATAAATCTTACAATGATCTCATGCCACCGATGATGTGATTGGTCGCTGTTAGCCAAAGAAATATAAGACCTAAAAAGAAATATTCCGAGAAGACTCAGATTTTTGTCTTACCAGATTCACCCGAAGAAGATCCTTCTCCTGAAATTACTTTTGAAATAAATGTCATAGATTCACCTACTAGAAAAAACAAACAATATAGAGGTAAAAATATAGGAAAAGGAAAATCTAAACAAGACACTTCTTTCAAGGAGAAATCAAACAATAAGGAACCATCTGACAAAAATAAGAAACCTCCCTATACTTTTGTAATCTATGATGATGAGCATTACACCAAATAATGTCCTCATCATGCTGAAGTTCATAAATTCGTTAAGGGTTCACCTACTCCCATTGTTTTTAAGGATCTATTTCCTTCTCAAGACATTAATATGGTCTCCCATAACCTATCTTCCCCTTACACATTGGTATACATAATGTTGATATCTTCACAAGGTGTGGTAGCTACGAGGTCTAAATATTATGGATCTAAAAGTCCTAGTTTAGATGGAAATGATTATGGTTTACCTGATCATTCTTCCACATCAAATCCTCCTCTTTCTGAACCTTTAAAAACTAAAAAACCTAATCCCAATATGGTAATTTGACTACCTCCTAAGGGTTTTCTTCAAAGTTCAACTTTGAATTGTCGTGCTAGAATTGCTCAGACTTACAATTTTTTTGATGATCTAGTTATATCACCTTTAGCAATGTGAGCTCTCGAAGTGTTGCAAAGTTGTCGAACACAAAGGAAATTACTATTATCAACCATATGAGAAGTTGATCCTAGGGACTCTAATCTAATCCCCTTTTATCTAGAAAATCATCTACCTAGACTCCCACATCAACTAGATTTCTAAATACTAGTTTTTGTCAAGAAAAAATGAGTCTTTTGACTGGTCTACATGTATTATGTCTATCACTGGTTGTAGAGATTTAGGTTCTCCATCTATCAATCAGTCTCCCACAACTTTGAAATCCTTTGATAGAATATGTTTTCAACCTTATGGAACTTTGAACGACCTGCCTATAGAAATAGAAGGTGAATTAGTTGCAATTGAAGTTGAATTCATTGATGCTCAACTTGATTATAACATATTTCTCGGCCGAAGTTGGAATCATGCCGTTCCTTCTGTGGTCTCATCATTTTTTCAAATTATTATATTTCCTCATAAAGGAAAAATTATGAAAGTAGACCAACTATCATATTAGACATCAGACCCTAACTCTACTCATAGTGTCCCTTTGTTGGAAAATCGGTTACTGCATATGAGGATTTTGGTGTTGCGCTTCTTAAAGACTCATCCCTTATGGGAAATTTTGTGTTTCCTCCACCAAATCTTCTTCATAATCTTGTCCACGTTAATATGATTACATCAAGCACTTTTGAATATTCAAATCCTTGGAAAGTGCCTTTAGAGTCAAAATTAGGCTTGTAAGGTGATCAGATGCCTCTTAGTCCTTTTGAATTGTTCGATCGACTTCTAGGATATTTTTTTTTTAAAAGAGGGAATTTGTGTCGATTCTTTTAATAAGGTAGAGGAAGTTCTAAACTTGCATGCTCCTTCTACTCTTCATCAACTCCATAGTTTGCAAGGGAAAACAAAACTTTTATGTAGATTCATATCAAGTTATGCCGAGCTGACCAAAGGTTTTACCTGAATTATGAGAAAGGGCATTTTTTTTTTTTGTGTGTGTAAGTTGGGTATTTCTGATTTCTATTTACAGAAAAAAATAATTCACAATCATGGAGGTCTCACCCTGCCCCAGAGGGAAACCGGGTTTATTGACCACTGATAGTTCTTCATAGCATAAAAAAAATAGCATGTTTGAAACTGGTCTTTGTCTTTACCCCTATGCCTACCTAGATACTGTTTCTGAATTATAAAAACATCATATTTCTGCATGTCTAAAGTAAAGTAAAGAAAGCAAGTCCTATAACAAAACTGAAACATGCCTTAGATCATTTTTTCTCTGGTTCAGCTTGCTGGACTTTCTCCTTCTTCACCAGCGCTCCATTTGCCACCAACTGCTGTTGTAGGTCCTCCAGTCTTTTCTCTTGCAGAAGCAGGGTTATGAAAATATCCTTCAGCTCTTTTTTCACATTCGGAATGCTCTGGACCATCTCAGCCATCTCTGTGGCAACCTGTTCCAAGGCTTTAGCCATGAGCCTTTTCATGACCCAGTACAAGTGAAGAGACTACTTGTAAAGGGTCATTCTGCCTCTGGTATGACCAGGTTCAGGCATGAGAGAAATCCAATCCTCCATCTCTTCTTCCGATTGAGCCTGAATGACTTCTTCTTCCCAGTGTTCCATAATTCTCCTGATCTTGGGATTGGACTTCTCCCTATACTCCTTCTCAGCAATTCTGACTCTGTTCCCGATTGTTTGCCTGGTCTGCCTCGTCCCTTCACCCCCGGCAGGCTCAGCCACCTCCTCTGAAATGGGGCTGCATTGTCGACCACGTCGGCTTCTCCCCTCCGCCAAATCTCTCCTCCAGCGGCCACCTCTACCTCTGCGGCCCCTTCTTCCGCGGCAGCCTCCCCTGCCTCTGCCTGCCGACTGGCCTCCCCTGTCTCTGTCTCCTATATCATGAAATTCATCTGCAGGGTGATATTTCCACCGTCCTCTCCACTCGTCATTCTCCTGGTCTTTCTCCATTTCCTCGCTCTCGTCTTACGAAATGGCGAACACCTGTATTTTCTTCTGCACTGCGTCTTCCACCTTCCGTTTTCCTTTCCGGTCTTCTTCAGCCCTACTCTGGTCTTCGAGGCCACTACTACGTGTCCAACGCCTCACGGTCCCACTTCCTTCCACCTCCATCTCCCTTCGCCCGCTGCGGTAACTACCACCCTCTTCCCTCCAGGGTCTGTTCAAACTACAGCCTCGTCCTGAGCCCCTGTTTTGAAGAGAATTTCTCTACGCTCGGCATTTAACTTTTCGCCACCGTGCGCTCTCCCAATTCCTCAGAATGGCAGTATTAAAACCTGTTGCATTCCATTCGAAAGGCCCGAGGCCCGCATCATTATGATCGGGCGTCTTCACCAGACTGCTGTCCCTTCCATCAGTTGCCGGACCCTCTCCTCTGCTCTGTCGGCCGCCCCACTTGCCTATGGCCATAATGCCGTGATCACCACCTTATGCCGCCTGATCTTTGCGCCGTCGTTTCATCATTTCCTTCCTTGCCAGCTCATCCAGCCCGATCGGGCGGAGAAAGGGAATTCTTTTCATTTGGGATGAGCTTGCTAAAAAATATTTTGATGCATTGAAATACATATTTACCCATGCATCTTTATTGCATCTGCCTAATTATCATCGGGATTACTTTATAATACTAGTTGGGTCAAATTTCACCATTGGCTTGGAATTAGTAAATGAAGATGAATCTAAAAATGAACATGTTATCTATTACCTAAGACAAAATCTCACAAAACTGAGATCAAGTACGTGCATGTGGTGAAATTAACATTGGAGGTCGTTCAAGTTGTTCACATCCCTTTCCAAAGGATATATATAATTTGGTCATCCCTTTCCAAACATCTTGATAAAAGAACATATATCTGAGGAAGAATGTGAAGTACATATGAGGAAGGATATGAAGCATATCTGAGAAAGGATGCAAAGTATAAATGATGAAGAATGAAAAGTATGTATGACAAAGAATGCAAAGTATCTTTGTGAAGGAGTATGAAATCTGAAGCTACAAGATCTAAGACACTATATCCAAGGAATGATGCAATCATATATGTGAAAAATATTCAAAGTATTATAGCTCCCATTCTGTAATATAATCAAACGTTCTATGACATAAATAGAAGACAAATTTCAACTACCTTAAAGAACAAAATTATACATGTTTGCAAACATAATTATGGACAGTTTAACACGCATTATTATAGAAGTATTGGAGGGTGTACGAAGCATCTAGAAGAGTGATAATCTAGTTACTACTGGTTAGTTGGACTTGGATTTCATGCTTTCAAAAAAACTCTATGAGGAAAGGATTATTGGGTTTTCCCCTTAAATGGGTTTCTCCCTAGCCTTTGGGCTAACTTGTTTCATCTCTTATATTTTTGTGCATTACTTTTATGTAATTTCTTAATGACATAATGAATGAAGTAAATACTAAATTAAAAACATACATAAAACATAACCTATTACTAGCCAAAAATTAGACTCATGGCATTCCTTTTGTGGTCTCACCATTTTTTCAAATGATTAGGTTTCCTCATGAAGGAAAAAATATGAATCTAAACCAGCTATCCTATCACACTTCGGCCCCTAACTCTACTTGTAGGGTACCTTTATTGGAAAATTGGTTACTAGATATGAGGATTTTGGTGTTGCTCTTCTTAAAGACTCGTCTCTTTTGGGAAATTTTGCGTTCCCTCCACCAAAACTTCTTCATAACGTTGCACAGGTCAATATGATTACATCAGGCACTTTTGAATCTTCAGATCCTTGGAAAGTGCCTTTAGAGTCAAAATTAGGCTTGTATGGAGATGAGATGCCTCTTAGTCCTTTTGAATTGGATGATGAGGAAGTTGAATCCTTTTCCAACCCATCATCGTTTGAAAATGATCGAGTGAATATGATCATCGATGATTATTTCATTTGTGACTTTTAGAATCATTATCAATACCTGACCCTTTTGATAAATATTTTATAACTGATGAAAACATTATGGAGGAAATTATTTTTGATGAAATGCCTTGGGAGTATTACCATCATCATTGATGTTTCTTACCCTGCATTGACAAAGTCCAGAATAAATTTTCATCTATGTTTTAACCTGAGATTGTGAATAATCCTGAATGCCCAATGTCTATTCTTCATTCTGAATCTGAAAATAATTTAGAAAACATATCGGAAACTGTGCAATTGAACATATCATTGAAGACAACAATTAATAAGAATATTCATATAGGAGCTTGTTCTATTTTTGGAGAAATTCAAACATATAAAGCCCTATTCTAGCAATTACATGACATTTTTTCCCAGCCTTATGAAAAACTGCAAAGAATCTATCCTAGTATTGTGGTGCATGAAATTAATACTTATCTAGATGCCAAACCTATTGTACAAAGATTGTGTCTCATGCATCCACAAGAAGTTGCTGCTATAAAAGATGAAGTTGAAAAACTATTAAAAGAAGGATTTAGTTACCTCATTCTTTGACTTATTGGGTATGGAATATTATACTAGTTAATAAGAAACAAGGAACCATTTAACTATGCATAGATTACAGGGAAATTAACAAGGCTTGTCCAAAAGACAGTTACCCAACCCCGTACATCGATCAAATTGTTGGTGATTGTATTGGAAACACGATTTTCTCTTTGATGGCTGGATTTCCCGGTTACAACCAAATAAACATACTCACTGCTGATCAACATAAGATTAAACTCTTCTGACCATGGGGAATCTTTCCTTATCGCAAACTGCCATTTGGGTTGAAGATCATTGGCACAAATATTCAAAGAGAAATGTCTTATGTGTTTCATGATATCAAACATATTGTCCATCCCTACCTAGATGACCTACCAACTACCTCACGGGAACAACAAGATCATCCATTGTATTTGAAAGAAATTTTCATTAGACATAGGCACTATAATATTTTTTTGAATCTGCACAAATGCATTTTTCATGTAAAATCCAATCAGATTCTAGGATTTTTTGTTAATAAAGAACGCATCTCTGTTGACCCTCTTAAGGTGGATGCAGTTCTAAACTTGCATGTTCCTTCTACTCTTTGTCAGCCCCAAATTTTGGAAAGGAAAACAAAATTACGTAGATTCATATCGAATTATGCCGAGTTGACCAAAGGTTTTACGTGACTTATGAGAAAGGGAATTCATTTCATTTGGGATGAGCTTTCTAAAACATATTTTGATGCATTGAAATACATGTTAACTCATGCACAGTTATTGCATCCACCTGATTATCATCAATATTACTTTCTATTACTTGCTGTGTCACATGCCACCATTGCAATGGTGTTAATACATGAAGATGAATCTAATAATGAACATGTGATAGATTTCCTAAGTCAAAATCTCATTAAAAATTGAGATCAAGTAAGCACATGTGGGGAAATTTACATTGAAATTTGTTTAAGTTGTTCACATCCCTTTCAAAAGGCTATATATAACTTAGTCATCCATTTCCAAACATCTTGCTAGAAGAACTTATATCTAAGGAAGATTGTGAAGTGCATATGAGGAAGGATATGAATCATATTTGAGAAAGGATGCAAATTATATATGGTGAAGGATACAAAGTATGTATGATAAAGAATGAAAAAGAATGCAAAGTATCTTTGTGAACGAATATGAAATATGCGGCTACAATATCTAAGACACTATATCCTTGGAATGATGCAATCATGTATGTGAAATCTATGCAAAGTATTATAGCTTCCATTCTATAATATAATCCAAAGTTATATTACATAAATAAAATACAAATTCCAACTACCTTAAATAACATAAGTATACATTTTTGCAATCCTAATTATGGACACTTTGAGGCACATTATTCTAGAAGTATTGGAGGGTTTACAAAGAATTTGGAAGAGTGATAATCTAGTTATTACTAGTTAGTTTCACTTGGATTTCCTATTTACAAAAGAACTCTATCAAGAAAGGATTATTGGGTTTTCCCCTAAAATGGGTTTTACCCTAGCCTTTTTCCTAACTTCTTGCATCTCTTATATTTTTGTGCATTATGTCTATATAATTGTTTAACGACATAATGAATGAAGTAAATACTAAATTAAAAGATTACATAAACAATAAGAATTAATTATCATGGTAAGAAAGTCTTCTTTGCAAGAAAATATCAACAATAATGTATTATTTCTTTATTAATTTTTTGTCGATTATAATTTTTTGTGAATCAACTATTGATTGAGGTTGGAAAGGTACTAAATACATCATTCTCTCCTTTAGATTGGAGAGTGATATAAATAATTACATTTAGATAATGAAGATAGATAAGGATGATACAAATATTTCCATGATTTATAATGAAGATGATGAGAGGAATTCATCTCCCTCTCCACTAAATGTCACCAATGTCAAACCCTTGTAGGGTTCCACCCATATAGGCATAAGGCTTCTCAATTGCAAAACAAAGCAAGGAGGTCATTGATTTTACTGGAGAAGAAGATCCATGACACCTCTAAATATCACTTGGATTCATGTTATGTGTTTTATATGAGCAATATCAAATTATTTCTCTCATGGTGTATGTGCTTTTCATAGTATGTCAACCTCACAAACCTACTTCAAAGGCACATTATCCTACACAACATAACAACCTTCCAATTATGGTAACATGCATGTGTATTTTGATTATTGAGGCTTCCATGTGTTTTTGTTAATGGTGATAGTTGTGTATCCTATTGATGGTGACAAACGTGTCCCTTACATTTGTGGAAACATGCATGTGAATTATGTCGAAGGTGGAGAGCTCTTCCTATTGGCTTGTGTATTTTTTTTATCATGCTACTTAATCGCTTTAAATTAATTGAAATTGAGCTTGTTGTACACAATTAAAATGACTAGCATAATCATTTGATTCATGTTATGTAGCACTTTTTAGGTAGTGGTATTTTTGTTTGTAGACTAAATTAGTCATTCACATTATCCATTTTTAGTTTTTATTACTTATTACCTAGTAATGTATTTTAGCCCAGGACTGAATTAGTCATTTGCGTTATTTGTTATTAGTTAGGTCAGTGAAGATTGATCATTTTTGGTAAATTTTCATGTGGAAAAAATGGAGTGAAAAATGTTTTTAGTCATGCAGAAATAATGGATTTTTAATAATTCAGAATATAGTAATAAGGAAACTCCATTTTTCCTCGTCCAGGTCAAAACGCAACATAAATCTTACATGATCTCATGCCACCAGGATGATGTGATTGGTTCTGTTAGCCAAAAATATAAGACTAAAAGAAATATTCCGAGAAGACTCAGATTTTTGTCTTACCAGATTCACCCGAAGAAGATCCTTCTCCTGAAATTACTTTTGAAATAAATGTCATAGATTCACCTACTAGAAAAAACAAACAATATAGAGGTAAAAATATAGGAAAAGGAAAATCTAAACAAGACACTTCTTTCAAGGAGAAATCAAACAATAAGGAACCATCTGACAAAAATAAGAAACCTCCCTATACTTTTGTAATCTATGATGATGAGCATTACACCAAATAATGTCCTCATCATGCTGAAGTTCATAAATTCGTTAAGGGTTCACCTACTCCCATTGTTTTTAAGGATCTATTTCCTTCTCAAGACATTAATATGGTCTCCCATAACCTATCTTCCCCTTACACATTGGTATACATAATGTTGATATCTTCACAAGGTGTGGTAGCTACGAGGTCTAAATATTATGGATCTAAAAGTCCTAGTTTAGATGGAAATGATTATGGTTTACCTGATCATTCTTCCACATCAAATCCTCCTCTTTCTGAACCTTTAAAAACTAAAAAACCTAATCCCAATATGGTAATTTGACTACCTCCTAAGGGTTTTCTTCAAAGTTCAACTTTGAATTGTCGTGCTAGAATTGCTCAGACTTACAATTTTTTTGATGATCTAGTTATATCACCTTTAGCAATGTGAGCTCTCGAAGTGTTGCAAAGTTGTCGAACACAAAGGAAATTACTATTATCAACCATATGAGAAGTTGATCCTAGGGACTCTAATCTAATCCCCTTTTATCTAGAAAATCATCTACCTAGACTCCCACATCAACTAGATTTCTAAATACTAGTTTTTGTCAAGAAAAAATGAGTCTTTTGACTGGTCTACATGTATTATGTCTATCACTGGTTGTAGAGATTTAGGTTCTCCATCTATCAATCAGTCTCCCACAACTTTGAAATCCTTTGATAGAATATGTTTTCAACCTTATGGAACTTTGAACGACCTGCCTATAGAAATAGAAGGTGAATTAGTTGCAATTGAAGTTGAATTCATTGATGCTCAACTTGATTATAACATATTTCTCGGCCGAAGTTGGAATCATGCCGTTCCTTCTGTGGTCTCATCATTTTTTCAAATTATTATATTTCCTCATAAAGGAAAAATTATGAAAGTAGACCAACTATCATATTAGACATCAGACCCTAACTCTACTCATAGTGTCCCTTTGTTGGAAAATCGGTTACTGCATATGAGGATTTTGGTGTTGCGCTTCTTAAAGACTCATCCCTTATGGGAAATTTTGTGTTTCCTCCACCAAATCTTCTTCATAATCTTGTCCACGTTAATATGATTACATCAAGCACTTTTGAATATTCAAATCCTTGGAAAGTGCCTTTAGAGTCAAAATTAGGCTTGTAAGGTGATCAGATGCCTCTTAGTCCTTTTGAATTGTTCGATCGACTTCTAGGATATTTTTTTTTTAAAAGAGGGAATTTGTGTCGATTCTTTTAATAAGGTAGAGGAAGTTCTAAACTTGC
>APFE031631153.1:0-13426 GCA_000404065.3 Pinus taeda
GGCTCCGGAAGTTTAGGACCCGAAAAACTGCTAAAAATAGTAAATTGTGCTATAATTAAGGAAACTGAAAAAAACTGCACGAAGCACTTAGAGGGGATCCAAGTCAAATTAGCGGGTGGCCACCAATATCCACTTGGATCACACAAGGAGATCAAAAAATCTTTTGCTAGATCATTCGATGGTACAGAAGTAGAGATTGGAGACATTAAATTTGGAGTAACAGAATCTTATAGAGCAAAGGCTACAGAATTGTAAAAACTTGGTGAGAGATGGTTCAAAAATAAATAATTTCATAGTGAATCATGGAAGGTAATCCTCAGGAACCAAGGTATGGATGTCACTATGTTTA
The DNA here is from genome assembly GCA_000404065.3 of Pinus taeda. Taxonomy (NCBI): domain Eukaryota; kingdom Viridiplantae; phylum Streptophyta; class Pinopsida; order Pinales; family Pinaceae; genus Pinus; species Pinus taeda. The sequence continues at coordinate 350 of APFE031631153.1, forward strand.
GAAAAGGAATTCTTATTTCAACACTTAAAAATAAATGGAGAAGCATGATTTTGATATTAAAAAAATTTATTACCTGTGAGAGAAGATTTGGATGCATGTATGTTTATCATATACCTTTATTGATGAACTTTCTAGAAAATGGAAACATCGACCTCCCTTTCTTCCTTCTAAATAATCTGAGGATGGCTTCAAATGTACAGAAGAAAATAGAATTCATAGACACAACTATGTACCATCTGGGTTGGTAAAAATACTGGTTGAGTATCATCTTAAAATAATAGGAGATACTTGGGAAAACTTCTTGATAAGAAACTATTTCCAAGAGACACCAAAATCACCTGAAGAGGGTAATGTCAGAAGGAGTCAGAGAAAAATGACTAGTATGACCATTCAAAGAAAACCCGAGTCCTCCACACAGAAAAATGATGAAGATCCAGTCTCTGAGATAGAGATCAGGGAGCAGATCAAGCAAAAAGGAAAGATAAAAAAGAAAGCTGGTGGAATTACTGAGAACAAACATGAATCTTCATTACAACAAGATGATGAACAACTAATCTCTGAAAATTTGACAGAGATTAAGAAACAAATCAAGAGGAAGGAAAAGATAGGAAAGGAGAAAAAGGGTACAAAGGAGAAGAACATAAACCCCCTACAACTTAGAAGAAGCTCTAGAATTTGAGGTATGGTAAAGAAGGTATCATCAAAGGGAAAAAAAATTCATAAATCTAGAAGAAGAAACCCTAATACCATCTCCTGAAAATGTTCCATTTACATACAGCCCTCAAAACTCTCCTAAACAGTATTTTGAAGGCATCCCTAGTAGAGGATCCCCATGCATAGACCCAATGCAACAACAAATTTATGATTACATAGAACCACTGGAAAAGAAAAGTGCCTCAATTGATCCAGGATCCTTAGTCAAACCAAAACAACCTATCAATCACAAGAACCTCTTACTGACTCTCTCAAATAGGAAATCTATGAGTTAGAGATATTGAACAAGTATATCAAGAAATAAAATGAAACCCTGAAGGAACAAAGTAAATTAGATAAAGCCAATCATGATAATATAATATTGCACCTAGGGCTATGGTACAAGAAGAATAGGAAGTTGAAGAGGAAGAATAGAAAGTTGAACAAAATAGTCATCAACCTTAAATACATATTTCTCATAAAGAAACCCAGGATGGAAGTCACTTCAAAGAGGAGCAAGAGAAGAAGGTTAGATGTACTCGTAGAGGTATCTGAGCAGATGCAATAGGAAAGAAGAGTTCATAGTTTTGGCAAAATTGCATGGGGACATGCAATGATTTTGTAGTGGGGGTATGTTGGACCTCAGAATTACTCTCTCTTTGACAACTTTTCCCACTTATTTCTCTTATTTTCCATAAAATACAGATCCCCATCACTGATAAATGATAGATTTTGTCTCAAGGAAGAAATTAAATGATTGACATGTTATACTTTTATGTTTTTTCTATTTGAAATAAGTTTTCGAAAATTAGCTATGGATCACATCCTATTCTGTAGCTAACCATGTGTTTTATAGATACTTCCAGGTTGAACATGTTACAGGTGTCAAACGAAGAAACTGGCCACATGGGCATCTTTGGAATCATCTGGACATGGATCCTATCCTAGTCAACCAGTCCAGATTGACAAAAAATCCAGCTCAAGACCACAATCAAAGGAGGAGTCAAACGAAGAAACCCAAGAGAAATAGGACTCTTTGTCCACTCTTCATGGTTAGTTAATAAAACCTCACAGTTTTGTTGCAGTAATAACTCGAACCAGCCATTGGTGATAATGGTTTCATGTAGCCATCTTGCTGACTTAAAGACACCTATAACTGATCAACCACTTACATAGAGCTTTTGTAAACGTGTAGACCACCTTTAGCTAATTCTCTCAAAAGACAGTTAGGAATATTTCTTTAAATATCATTTGTACAGAACTAAGAAAAAGGTTCGAATTTTTGGATGTGTTAAGCTTAGATTACAGCTCTGTAATTTTGGAACTTGTTTTCCTGTTAATAATATGAAGCCTTGTTTTACCAAGTGATCATTTGAAAGAATATCTTCAGCTAATTAGCAGCTCAACTTAGTCAGTGGCAGAGGGCCCCCGCAATGAAGGAGGTTTTTCTTTTTATTTGTTTATTGTTTAGTTTTAATTTCATTATTTACTTTTAGAAGTATTTGTAGTTTAGGTTGATTCCCTGTAGTTTGTTTTCTTTTAGTTTTGATCAATAGCATAATGTTAGAATTCAATGGTGTAGTCTTGTTTCTTCAATCTATTTCATAAAGGAAAGAACTTTGTTTTTAAACAAGGTAAGCTTGAAAAGTAATAAGGATGCATTGTTGATTAGTGTACTTATTGTTTGTATCCACTGTTATTTATTTCCTAGTGCATATTTCCAATGCACTGTGTGAATAAATGTTTTTAACCACCATTTCAAGTTGATTTCCATCCTAAACTAAGTGGTTAAACATTCATTTTACACAAGGATTGAAATCAATCAGTTATTGTCTGCATGTTTTACTTAGTTATTTGGACCACATAGTACAGGAAGTTGCTTGTATGCCATCTCAAGAAAGTTATCTTTCAAAATTGAAGGTTTGGGCAACTGGAAGTACTTCGGTTAGTTTCATTCTCTGTAATGATTTCAATTTGCCTTACAATTTCACCTTTTAATTTTTTTATTTAGGATTAAATGTCAAGATTGGATAGATGCTCTGCTTTTCCTTCCTTTAACTTAGATTTTGATTAGTTCACCTTTAGGAAATTTAGACTTAGTTTCTCATAATTCCAGTTGTACATCATTAGGAATAAAAGAAACCCCTAAAACAAAACAATATAAAAATACAAAACAACGAAGTACGAAGGGTTAACTAGCACATACAGTGCACTACACTTTATCAACTTACAAGCCTCGGTTGATAACTTATCCAAAACAATTTAGGAAACTAAATTGACTAAATAGAAGGACGCTAAATTCTTGATGGCATTGTCTTGACCCATAAGTGTTTTTCATCCTCCACCTTCTCAGTATCCCAAATCTGATAGATTCTATCATCCTAGAGAGTCTTGGGAGTAGACCACCTTTGGTTTCACTTGGAAGTTTATGAGAATTAGTTCTTATCCTAGTAAGGTTCATTTTTTTCTTAATGCTAGTCAAGAGAGAGAGATAATTCTCATTATCAAGGTGGCATTTATCACCTCCTTATAATATGTGAGCTTTCTTTTACCCTCGAGCTCCTTATCATCCCACAACTTGTCCTTAAAATTAGATGTAATAGTGTCTTTGACACTATCCTTACTTTCCATGATGATATCCTCCTATATACCCCAATGGTTGAACCAAGATAGGGTATCCTTATGCAGCACTTATAATTTAACAACAATTAAACATATCAACCCACAAAAAAATTATCTTCCATAACTCCACCACATCCAACCAACCTTTTTTTTATATTTACAAAATTGATTATTTATATTAATGGATTTTTGATAATATATATATATATATATATATATATATATATATATACTATTTATATATATATATCATATATAATATATAACTTTAAGATTAGGAAGATTAAATTTTCATAAAATTAAGATCTTTTTCCTTATTAGACATTTTAATTTAAATTTAAAAATAAATACATTTTAAATTAATGATTTAATATAATAATTTTAAATTAATTATTTATTATAATAATTTAAACCTTAAATCATATATAGCAATAAGGACAAGCCCTTATAATTTAATAACAACTAAACATCTCACAACAACCCCACAAAAATAACAATAATTCCATTTGTCGAAGCTACCTCTTCTCCTTCCATTTGATCTTAATACAGCACATTACAAAAACTCAAACATCCCAACAAAATTTTTGAAAGAAAGTTCATGAGACCCCAAGTCCATAAGAGCACGCTTAAGTGGGGCGAGGAAGATGAGTTGGCCAACATTGCGACACATTCTGCGAATCTCCGTTAAAGCGAAAAGAAAGTCCGGCTAGGATAGTGCCATTTCCTACATCAACACGATTTCCCGGAAACCCTAGAAATCATCTGCACGAACGCAAATTTCCCGGAAACCCTAGAAATCATCTGCCTATATAATACGGTTTCCCACCATAGTCGTAACTCTGGTTCGAATAGTCCCATATCCTAGATAACAGGAGACGATTTCCGGGAAACCCTAGAATAGAAATCATCTGCACCACCCCTGCTCCCTTGCACTATACATACGATTTCCCACACCCCCGTCGTCTGCATCTCTCACTGAAGAAGCTATTCCTTTGCCGATACACACTGCATCTTTTTAAATCTTCTGCGACCAATTGGTTTGCACCCCTGAATCTGAGTGAAAATGACTTCTGAATCTGTCAACAACATGAATCTTGTAAACTGTGGAAAGAGGGCTCCCGATCAGAGTATCACTACTCCGGAGAAGAGTAGTGCTACCCCTCCTGCACATTCTAAGTTTCGTGGGGTCACCAAGTGAGTAGAATTTAATATAGCTGTTTTTCCACATTCTACTGTTCCAACGTGATGTGAGTATTTAATGGCCATGGTTGCAGAAATAGGTGGACGGATAGATACCAAGCCCATCTTTGGGACGGTACCTGGAAAAAGCAGGGTGCCAAGCGAAATGGTAAACCAGGTTCGTGTTCATTTCATTTCATTTTTTGGTTGGTGATTAAATATTTGTAGTTTTGGGTTAAAGTAAATATATTTTAATATGTTTAAATCATAGTTACTCATGCATGTATGTGTCACATGTACCACTTTCACTTAACAACACGGCGTCCAATATTGCAGTCTATTTGGGTGAGTAAAATTCTCCCACGGACATGGAGCTGCGTATTTTTATCTCTTTATTTATTTTTTCTTTTCTTTTCCTTTTAATAACTTTGGGGTTTTGTGTGTATTTACTGTAACAGGTGCATACGATTCGGCAGAACGCGCAGCAAAAGCTTACGATGTTGCAGCGATTAAATTCTGGGGTTTAACTGCCAAAACCAACTTTCCAGTATGACTTCTTTCTTGGTTTCATTGTATTCAATGTTGTTGTTTTGGTTTTATTATATCAAAATTTTGGTATTTTTTGCATTAATCCTTTTTATCCCTCTACATTGCAAACTCCAAACCTCTGATCTAAAGCTGTAAAGCCCGGATGGATGGTTTTTGTATTACATTAGTATTTAATATGGATTATGTTTATAGGGGAGGGACTATGAAAAAGAGATGAAAGAGATGGAGCACATGACTAATGAAGAACTGGTGGGGAAGCTCAGGAGGTAGCGATTTCGTCTCACTAAACTGTATATATTAACAACTTTTAAAATTTATTTGCACTAAACTAACTAAAATGTATATCTACTAAGATTGCAGTGGTGTTTTCGTGACACAGAACAAGCCTGGGATTCTGTGGAGGCACGTCCAAGTATCGCGGGGTTACCAGGTTTTTGAAAAGCTCTCCTCTAATTCTAATTTCAATTTCATAGTGAAAGACTAGTAATATCTAATAATTTCATGCTTGCATGGTGTGCCATTTTATTTATTCCGTGTAAATGGCATGGTGTGTCGTTTTATTTATTCCGTGTAAATGGTGTTTTTGTAAACACCATTAAAGCTCCCCTCTAATTTCAATTTCAACTGTTGCAAGCAATATCTGATAATACCTCTAATTTCAATTTCAACTGTTGCAAGCAATATCTGATAATACCTCTAATTTCAATCGTTTGTCATTTTAATTATTCTGCGAAGACGCCATGGTAAGTGGCAGGCGCGGATAGGAAAAGGTGCCCACAACAAAGAGATGCATTTGGGTAGTTTCAGTAAGTGTACTTCTATAGTTTCTCGTGTTCTGTTCTGTTCCGTTCTAATCTGTTCTAATATATTTGTATTTGTAGTGTCAGATACAAAAGAAAATGAAAGTATGATAATATCTGTTTTGGTTTTCACAGATACAGAAGAGGAGGCTGCTGTGGCTTATGATACTGCGGCCATTAAGCACTGGGCGCCGCACAAGCTGGTTGCCACTAATTTCGACGTCAAGAATTACGATCTCGATCAAATTCGACGTCCGGAGTTATGTCATTCAAAGCGGGAGATCAATACTTGTACTGCCACTGCCAGCGAGCCCAAAAGCGCCTGTCCATATAAATTCAATGCACACATTCATGAGAACAATCTCCGCCACCATGCTGCTGGATAACTCCAACAGATGGTCCTGTATATATTCAATATGTCTACATTTCTGTATGATGACCTCTCACATTCTGCATTTTGCTTACAACCATTGGTGTCTTGTCCTCACTTTCATTGGAGGGCTATGCCTTCTAGGTTTATATTCTGTATTTTGAATTTACAAACGTTGATGACTATTCTGTATATGTATGTAAAGTATTTTAGTAGTTTAAAATGTGAACCATGTAGACAGGAAGGACATTTTAGTACACTGATAAGGGACACCCTCTGAGACAACATTCTTGTGGTTGATGACTTCCATGTGTGCCTAGGAACTAATCATTTTGTGCTGGCATTTTTTTTTATAACATGGCTCTGCATCCACGAATCATAATGACTCCATGTGTACCTAATAACTAATCATTTCTGTCATTTTTTTTTATAACATGGCTCCCCATCCAGGAATCAAAATGACTACCATGTATGTGGAAATCTAGCTAGAACACTTGGTTTCCATGATGTAGTCAAATTGCACCCTAGATTATACTAACAGAACTGTCCAACACAAGATGTATGGAGAATTCCAAGTTGGGTGGTAAAATCTCGTGAATGTCACTGTAATTGGTCAAATAAATAACTATCAATGTTAGAACATCTTATATAAGCTGCTCATATAAATTGGTTGTTGTGGAATAAATCACTGTCAATGTTAGAACATTTTATTGAAGTTTCTCATATAAATTGGTTGGAGCTAAACCCTCCTTCAAATTTTAAGAATTTGAATCATTATTTTTTAGGAATATGATTATGGTATAAATCTTTTTCAATCCTTTGGAATGCTTTATAATGATTTGACTGTATATTTTTAATATCTTGGAGTTAAAATTGATGAACATATTTAGCTTTATCACTCTAACAAATGACACTTAAAGAATGTAGATCCAAGATGGGCCATGATGCAAAACATAAAACATCTAGACATCAGTAACCTGAACAATTGCAAAGGAGGGATTCTAGTTGTGCATGACATGCTTCATTATCCCTTGGTATTGCAATTCTTTCTTCTCTTGTAAACATCCTTCCTAAATAGGCTTTGTAAAAAAGTGTTTCTTTCTAGCTACCAATTTTTCTCCATGGACTATTTATCAAGTGGTGCACTATAAACTTGATTGGGAGGTGTAGAGAATGTAAGACTAAGTTGGATACATCCCACTCTCTACCTAAAAAACTAGTGAGTATAGCCTATGGCACCCACATATCTTAGTAGATGGAAGGAGGTCCATGGAATAGTGAATTAACCATCCTTCATGGTTAGATAATGTTAGATAATCAGTTTTGATGCCCATTCACACATGGATGGATGACATCCTCTCTAGTGTTAGTATTGAATGAAGATCAACATGAAAGTTGAGGCCCTCAAGTTTTATCTCAACCCCAGTAAATCTATATTTCTGTAAAGTTCCCTTAAGCTCACAAACACATAATTTTTTAGGGAGATCTTTGTTATTTACTGTATTATGTGGCAAGAATCTCTACTCTTCCATATCAACAATTTCTTTTGTTTTAATACTAATAGCTTCAAGTTATTTTCTATTATGTGGTAAGAATATCTACTCTTCCATCTGAACAATTTTTTTTTTTTAATACTTTCAAGCTATTTTTTGCCTTGAGAATTTTTTTTTCCTTGTATTTATACATACTATTATATTTGACAAATAAAGAGCTATCAACCATTTTGTTTCGTTTGTGATTGGTTTGTCTATTAGCACTACTAGCACTACTGAAAGAATAAGTATGTTTGAGTAGTTAGTGAAAATTTATTATGTTTGAGTAGTTAGTGAAAATTTATTAATTCAGCCAACCTTCTAGAGTGTGATAAGGGACTTGAGAGATAGCATTAGGTACTTTGCTTGAGAGGTGGCATAAGGATAAATAAACCAGTGATGGGAGAAGATTTTCTGGTCCTCCTATGATTGTAGTCAATTTGGTTGTCTTTACATCCAGGGTAATGCTTCTCATGGTGGAAGGTCAATTTGTAAAATGATGGTGCTGTGACTTTAGGGCCCATGATTGTCTTTTAGACTTTTAAACAACCAAGTCTTATGAGAGATCATCCTTTGGTGTAGTGCCATTGATTTTTTTTTTCAAAATTAGGTAGCTAATAACCTATTATAGGTATTTGGGGGGTGAATAAGGTTATTGTACATCCTATTCATCTCTCTAGTTTGTAGAGTGAGGGGGTCATCCCATGGGTCCAAGGGCTTAGGTGCTAGCTCCCCCCTCAATTTCCCATATCAAAGCATCCAAAGAGGTCACTATGTATGTCTCTTATATAGAGTGTCCTCCCAATAGATTATGGGTATGGGATAAATAAATGATGGGTATGGGATAATGAGTAGATTTAAGGTGGTGCTACCTATAGAAATTTCCAAGTTGGAGCAGCCTGACTCAAACTAGGAGGCTAAGTCAAATACAGACCAAATGATGCATATTTGGTGAGACTATGGAAATTTCAAACTAGGAGGATAAGTGAAAGACAGAGAAAAGGATGCATATTTAGTTTGACAATGAAAATTTTATTATGAGTGAGCACATCAACATGAAATTGAGTACAATGGTTTGTAAACGTGTCCAGCTTTTCGTTGCATTGTTTTTTTTTTGATGACCAACAAAGGAAAACTAGTACTCTCAATAATATTTTTTTATCATGGCTTTGTATGTGCGAATCAAATTGACTACCATGTATGTGGAAATATATCTACAACATTTTCTAAGATGTGGTAAAATCGCATCTTAGATTGATAAGCCCTATTACAATACCAAGAGAGGATTCCAGGACAAGATGTATTGAGAATTTCTAGCTACCAGCTAGCTAGTTTTTCTCCATGGAACATTTATCAAATGGTGCATTATAAATATTATTGGCAAGAATATAATACTAGAATGTAAGACTGTACAAAATACTCCTAAGTATAGCCAACAACAACCACATATCTTGGTAGATGAAGTAAATCCATAGGATAGTGAATTAATAAGTCTTAGTGGTTGGATAATGTTAGATAATCAGTATTAATTCCTATCCACACATAGGTGAATGGAAACCTCTGTAGTGTTAGTGTTGGATGAATTTCAACCTCAAATTTGAGGCCCTCAACTTTTATCTAATGTCCCACTAAATCCATCCATCCATATCTTATATTTCTCTTTATTTCCCTTAAGCTCACCAACGCATAACTTTTGAGTGAGATCCTAATTTATTATGTGGCAAGAGTCTCTACTCTTCCATGTGAACAATTAATTCTTTTAACACTAATAGCTTCAAACTTTTTTTTTCCTTGAGATTTTTGTTTTAATTTTCTTGTACTTATATGTATTGACTAATAAAGAGCTCTCAACAATTTTGTGAAGCAATAATCTCTACTTTCCCATCTTAACAAGGTACTAGGCTTGTGCTTGGCTCCTTCATGCCAGGGCTAAGAGAAATCATGGCAGGGCCAAGAGAAATCACCACTAAAGTAAATGTTTGTTTGTTTGTGATTGGTTTGTCTATTACTGATTTGTACTACTGAAATCCTAAGTACAGTAAATGGTTGCTTGTTTGTGTTTGGTTTTTCTATGAGTGATTTGTGCTACTCAAAGAAGGAGGTAATATAAGATCTCTGAGTAGTTAGAAAAAAAATTATTAATTCATCCAATCTTTCAAAGTGTGATAAGAGACTTGAGATATGGCATCAATTACTTTTCTTGAGAGGTGACATAGGGTTAGGAGTTGAATAAATAAATAAACTTGGATGGGATAAAAGTATTTGGTCCTAGCATGATGTGAAGTCAATTTTGTTGTAGTTACATCCATATATAAGGTAATGCTTCCCTTCCCATGTTGGAAGGTGAATTTGTAAAAGTAAGGTGCTATGACTTTACTTTAGGGCCCATCTTTGTTTTTAGTAGTTTAAACAACTACATCTTAACTTTTGGTAAGGATACTATTCTGGAAGAGGCCCAGTTGAACAACATTATGGTGGAATTTGAAGGTGCTTATGGTATGATAGTAAACAAGAACAAATTGTATATATATTTCTTCCATACTCACAAGCCAATTTAATCTTGTTTGGCTAGAGTGTTGGGCTTCACCATTGGATATATTCCCTATAAATATCTAGGGGTGCCTCTTATATTTAATCCCCTTTACATTTCTCCCTGGAAAAGTTATCTAACTGGACCTTCCATGTCCTCAACATGGCCAGAAGATCAACTGTTCTGAAATTTATGTTGTAACCAATGCTGATGTATCAACTGTCCACCCTCCTTGCCCCCAAATGTATATACTTAGAGTTAACAACAATATTCAGATGCTTCCTTTGGAGCTAAGCATCCACTGATAGGAATGACTACTGTTTGCATGGCATAAGCTATTCCTCAGTAAGGATCTGGGAGGCTTGAGTATGAGGGATCCTACAATCCTCAACGCCACTCTGGGGAAAACTATGGTGGAGATGGATTCAATTTACCCCTGAATCAATTTATCCTTGATAGTGTATTTTGCAGACATTCTCTGTGTGATAGGATTTTCTCACTTTTCAAGTTTTTACCTATGAAATGACCCCAATTCCTTCTATAACTACTCATGATCATCATGGCACGCTGCAGTTGGAGTTTTTACAAGAAATAATGCATTTTGAATTGCATTTTGAAGCCACTGAGCCGCAAAGCCAGATGGTCAGTCTAAATGATAAGGAGCAGAGAAGCCATAGAGCCACAGAAGGAAGATGACACTCAAAGAAAGGGTTGAGGTAGTAGAATAGCCAAAAAGATGCCTCAAAGAAAGGCAGAGAGCCAATTGATGACGTAGCTAAGCCAAAGCAGGAAGCTAAGGCAAAGAGAGTAGAGAGAGAAAAAGGTGAATGCCTAGAGCAACAGGGGGAGTCACTTGGAGGTCAAGTGAAAAGCCAAAGAGTTGTAAGTTGCAGAAAGAGCCAGAGCATAGAGACTGAGTGGAGAGCAATGAGCTAGAGCTAGAGCCTAGAGCTAGAGCCTAGAGCTAGAGCCGAGAGCCAAGAGCAAGAGCTAGAGCTAGAGCTAGAGCCAGAGTTGAGAGCCTGAAGGCCTAGGTTCAAAAGCCAAGGTGTTGACACCTAATCTTCATGATTGGGAATTTTATGTAAATAAAATAAAGGGAAGGTGAACAGTCATGAACTAAACAAGCACTCCCTATTGTATATAATAATTGGTTATCTATGGAATAAAAAATGAATGAGTTTTCTGCCACACTCTAGTTACTCCTGGCCTTACATGGTATCATAGCCAGCTCCCAAAATAGTTGTAACTCCCATCTGCCTACTGCTCTCTATCCTCTGTCCACTGCCTACTGCTCTCTATCCTCTGTCCACTGCCTACTGCTCTCTATGTCCTCTGTCTGCCTACTGCTCTTTGTCCCCTCCACAGTAGCTATTGTGTGTTGTATGCTGGATCGTTGGGCTGCTCATTACAAACCCTAGCCTGATATTTTCTCCGTTCTTTGCAGTGAAGCTGCGTTGAAACACCATAGTAAATCATTGCACTCACATTATGCGTTAAAGAATCTGCGTTGAGACCATTAATTAATGTGTTGAAGCCTTGGAACATTTTGATTCTGCATGTGGAGCCTTACAAACCATGACCCTTGGTGTTGCGTTTGATCAAATGCTGATTTATCATTACAGAGGAATGGGACAATGTTGCTGGAGTGGTGCGCTAGTCCCTGGTTAAATACCGTGAATTGCGTTAGATACTAGTATGTGTTGAATATTCTTGACATGGTATGCATTGATTTGAGTGGTGGTATTGTGCAAATTTTAAGCTCTGTGTTGAAGATTTTATGGACAACCATTTGAATGTTGTCTTGCCTTGAATATTTGACTGTCACGTTGAATTTTTTTAGAGCTATTTTCCTTATTAAGACCACGTTCCATTGAAAAAAACTCTACATAGTTTGTTGGAAATAGTTGGTTGGAAAGTGTGCTCTCCTTATATATAACTATGGTATGTAAAGTGCCTTGAAGACCATAAGTATAAGTGCATTAGTCATTCTGGTAAGATTCATTTGATGTGGGTTGGTTAATTATGCTGTGAGAGAGGCCCTAATGCATTGAATACATTGAAGGGGTGTATATATGGAATATGCACTGCTGTGGCTTGAATGATATTAACATTGTTTGAGTATTAACATGGTGCGCATCCGGGGAAATGCTGTGGGTTTACAAGTGCGATGTGGGTTTATGCGTAGAATGGTATATATTGACCAACATATATATATATGTTGACCAGCACATAAATATACAATAGATATTTGAATGCAATATGAACTGAATTTGTAAACTGGAATATGGTGAATGTATTATATGAGGATCCTTTTATAAACAATGGAGGGATTTGAAGAAACATAGTACATAAAAGTATTTGAATTTTTTTTTTCTCTTTGAGTACAATTTCACTGTATATCAGCAGAAGTATTTTTTTCTATCAATAGAACTTTTTTTTTTAAAGAATGCATTCAATCATCTCTATGGTAGGAATAGTTCTCATTGGCAAGGAGAACTATCCTGATTGATCCCCGATGATACAACACACCCTCATCTTCAATGAATTGTTGAAATGAGTGTGTGTTGGAGAAGGAGACAGTGACCAAGAAAAGCCTACCTCAGACAAAGAGCTCACCATTTGGGAAAACAAGAACATCAAAGCTTATGCATCGATTGTAGCATTTGTAAATAAAGAGGTGAGTCACCATATTTCATCATATTCAACTGCCTTTGAAGCTTTACAAAAGATGAAAGAACTCTATGACTCACATTCTGCACTTGAAGTCATCCAACTCATGATTAAACTCTTCACTCTTGA
>APFE031631155.1:1070-42776 GCA_000404065.3 Pinus taeda
ATACATGTGGATGCCCCCTCATCAATAATTGTTCTATGAACAGTTTTGTTGAGGGCTTTCACTTGAATGAGGAAATCTGGTTGAGTTGGTAACTGAGGGTCGTATCCTTTGCGATTAAAAGATACAAGATTGGAATCCGTTGGGTCAATCCCACCTATTGCTGATAATAAAGCCTGCTTTTGGGAGCGGCTATTTTGCAGTACCTCAAGAGTCGACATCGCGGATGGCGATTGGGCTAAATCCTCCACTATATTATAGTGTTTTGTTGCTCGGGCACAAGGATTAAATGTCAATTTGTGTATTACTCCCTTTGGCAGTTTTATTGTTAATTCAGGAATGATGGGTGGCACAACTTCGGTCGAAGTTGTTGTTGAACTACTAGGTTGATCATTATCCTTGTTGTTCAACATCTGTAGATTCCCATAATATTTACTCCTTGTCAATATCAGAGCATCATTCAGTTGCTTTGAAACTAACAACATTAGCACTTGGGACGGGGAAGCATTTTCACTAGCAACCATATTTGTTCCTGGGTTTGGAAACGGATCAGTCAATACAGCCGAGGTTTTTGAACTTTTGAAGGATTTTCTAAGTTCATCTTTATATGGACACTCATTGGTCCAGTGATCCTCGTCACATATATGACATGGATTTTTTGGTTTCCTATTCCCAGAAGGGTTTGCAGAAGATTTTTTAAGAGATGAGTCCTCCTGTTTTTTCTTCTTCCCTTGTTTTTTCTTCTTGCCTCCTGGTTGCTTGGGTTCTTTACCTTTATCTGTCAACACGGCATTTACTTCTGAGGCTAGAAGTTCTTCATTTGCATTTTGACTCGAAACCGTGTGGGCCTTTTTCGATGTAGCCTTTATTGTTTTAGTGCTTGTCGTACCTATCATGCCATCGCTGGCATGAGAGTCTTTGTTTGATTTAGGAGGCAGAGGAACAGAAAATTCTTGTCTAGGAGCATCAGGGATTTTATCGTAGACCGTGCCAGACTGAGTATAGATCAAGTCTCGATATTGTGCACGAGCAATAACTTGCTCTTCGATGATGACTCCTCCCTTTGCCACATCTTCTATAATAGTAGGTAACAGTGACTTAATAAACCATTCATCCAATAGCGGATCAGGAACATATGTTTTTACCATTCTACGACGACTTCGCCATTCATGAATATGATCGGATATGTGAGTGGCCGTCATTTGTTTGAAATTGGTAAGTAGCTCAGTTCCTGTTTCGTACCATATAGGTAACTGAAAATTGGTTAAAAAGGTTGTGGCTAGGGTACTGAAGTTATCAAACGAAGCTCTAGGCAATTCGATATACCACTTTGCTGCCGGATCAGTTAGCGTTCGCTGAAAGAGGCGAAGCTTGATCGAATCATCATTGAGAGTGTTTGATGAACACCATAGATGAAAGGTCATCACATGATTCGACGAGTCTTTGCCCAAATTTCCATTAAATTTAGGAATATCATACGGAAGTTTATGTGGAATCGCCGGCCACCAAGGGGCGTAGGCAATTAGATCGTTCATTAGTCGACTTAGATCTGGTAACTCTAAAGTTGCCAGAAAAGGAAACTGCTGATTCAGGCTTGGTTGAGCATACCCAGGATAAGATGGAATCACTTGAGCAGTTGGTCTTTGCATACCAGCATAATGTATTTGATGTTGGTAACTTTGGTAAGGTTGATGGGCATAACCATTATGATATGGTTGATATGGCTGCCCATTACTTGCAAAGACTTGTTACTCATATCCTTGGTAAGCTTGCTGGAATTGCGGTTGTTGGTACTGCACCAGCCATGGTTGTGAAGCCATGGGCTATTGTCTAGTACTGACTATTTGACCAAGATGGGGGTTGGCGTTCCCCGTTTGAACCTGTGCCATTCCACTAGTTGATGATTGTGGTTGTGTCGTAGGCACAAGAGATTGTTACATTACAACCTGCGAAACTTGAGGTTGGCATACAACTGGTAACGCTTGTATTTTTGATACTGCCACAATAGCTGACGTACTGGATATATTTTTCATAGGTAAACTTTGTTGCATTGAGCATACAACTCTTGGTTGTTGAGGCAGGATTGGCACCCAACCGCTAGTCGTGATTCCAGCATAACCCAAATTTTGTTGTGAACTCACGCATGGTTGTCCTTCCGAGGAAGGAAATGAAAGGGTATACACCTCCATATGACGATAATCCAATACTCAAAGGAATGATTTTCCTTTGGGAACCAGTTTTCCAAATTGACCTTGCGAAGGATCAATTTGTTGAGACTCAATGTAAGAGATTCCAGATATAATTCCGGACGAACAAACGGGAACAGTCCATATTGTCGAAATAGCCCCTGGATGGACTCCATCTAGCTATTGAGAGCTGGTTGGGATAGATGTCACGCCGGCAAACATTGTCGAAGTAGCAGAAGGAGCTTCTGTTGCTGCTGTGTCAGGTAACACAGTCCTTGATGTCGATGGTTGTTCAGACATATTAAGCCTATCCAAAATATTCCTTAGCGATTCTTCAGGAACTTCCAATGGTGGGTGAATATCTTCTGATGAAGAAGGATATAGGGTGATCCCAGCTCCAAGTTACGTTGGAGTGCTAGATGGAGGATCTTCCACAATTTCTTCTATGGCAATCAATCCAGGAGAAAGTGGCAGACCGTCAGGTCCGTAAAATATTTCTAGTGTCGAAGAATATATAAGTTCTGCAGCAACATATGGTTGGGGAGTAACACCTTCTGAATCAGCTGTAGATGGAGCCGGTTCAAGAATAGAAGTGTTTACCATCATAATAGGATCAGTTGTAATGTCTTTTTGTTGTTGCGAAATTTCTTCTGTAGAGGCAGGGATACCAGAAATGTTCGAAGTAACCGGAGTCTCTGAGTATGTTGGAGTGCTTGCTCCAACCAACCTAGGGGACTTTGATCCGGTCAAACGAGTTCGCTTTGTACGGAATGGTTTCGCTTCCGGAGTCAACGACGGTTGACTCGTAAGTCTCCGCGAACGACGGGGTTTTGATTGACTTTCTTCCACGATTGTGGATTACTTGATCAACTCAAAATAAAAGGGAAAAAAAAAAAATCGAATTAAATGAATTTTAGACGCTTTGACACAGCTTATTTTTTCAATTTTAAAGAGTCGAGAAAAAACAAAAGATGACTCTAGTTGCTTTCGATTTTTATTGAGCCTGAAGTGACAAGTGCTCAGAGGGCCTTTTCTTTTAAGGAGTCTGAAAGGGAGCAAAATAGACTTCTCTGGAGATCTAGGTAGAGGGTATTACCAAACCAATCACAAAAATACAGAATACATTTTACGGTACGGCAATCAATCTTCCCAAATGTTGTGTTCAGTGCATTGCGATCGATAGGGCGATAGACACGGCTTCTTAAGGATAAAGGATGCAGCCTATTGTGGTCTCCCAAAATATACTCGACGGTACGTGGGAGCACAAGTCCATACTAGCACTTGCCATCTCAGAGTGGAGGAATAACCCAACCAACAATGAAAACAACAGTTACCAGGTTTTACGATGTCGGAATACATCTCTAGCCTAGACCTCTAGATGTTGTGCGTTAGGTTCCAAAGCGCTGTTAGATTCATTAAATTTATTTTAAGTTGATCTTGCTTAAAAATTTACCTTTTAGGTTCACCACATGATGTGTATACAATTCCTAAGATGTAGTCTAAGATGATAAACAAACGTTTAATCTTCTTTTGGCAATGAATATCCTAGCTACTAAGGAAAGAAAGTTAAGAATCTTTCAGCAAAGAGCACAAAGCACACGCTAAATGCACCGTCCTAAATCAAACCAGGTAATCTAAATGAAAATGCACATGCATGTATTTGTTTTCAGCCTTCTTAATGTATGAATGATTATAAGAAAGCAAAGTGCAAATCTGAACTATTTTCAAAGCGACAATACTCAACAAATTTCTTTTCAAAATGAAGTGAAGGTAAGAAAGAACTTTGCGATTTCGAAATGAAAATTGCTTTTTGACACTTTAAAAACTATTAATTCAAATCATATGCAATAGTAACTGTGTAATCAACTATCAAGAACAATGGGATTCTCTTCTATAACTAAAAATGATAGCTACGACACTTTCTGATTTAGAAATGACAGTTCGACTATGCTACTTCTTTGCAAAAGAGAACTGAAAATGGCGCACAATACATAAAAACACTTATAGTTCTTTGCACTATGGAGGCGGAATAATGTAAGAGAAGGGGGTTTTCACAGAGATACACTAACCATAGACAACAAAACTCCTGAATAGGACTGAAAATAGTGAGGAAAAAACCAAAGTTTGAAGGTAAAGTTAACCTTCCCCAACCATCGCACCTGTCACACAGTGAATTCAGTATGCAGCGCACCTACTACACTCGGGAAGTGCGAGCCATACAGACTGCCTTGAAGGCAAGGTGAGATGGTACCAGTGCGAGACTTTAAACAATTTTTTACTCACAAATTGCAATTCAGTTCAGGGATTTCGGTCGAGTAAGTGATGTTTAGTATATGTAAATCACAAGGGTTGATCTAAGGAGGTTACTAGAGCCACCACTTAGGGCAATCAGACTATTTGCAGATCGATTGTTTAATTCATAAACAAAACCTGGAGATAGACTAAAGTAGCATTGATCTACTTTGCATTTGTATAAAAAATGTAGTTCGAAGGCTGGCTGGCTTGGCTTCAGGCTCCGTCTCTAAGTTTATAAAAGAAACAAAGATAGGCTAACAAACAATCTAGTCACTCCCCAGTGGATTCGCCATTTTGTTACCGGGAATAGTGTCCACTCGGATGCTGCTACACCCACTAAGATTGGTAGCTATCTTAGAAACAAACAAGTAAAGTATACTTTCGTTTCCCTTTATGAAAATAGATAAGAGTGGAACAAAGGAGACCAACCTTAGTCTTGTGCTTGATTTCCTTGTTTGATTCCTCTCCTTCCTGATAGATCTTTGCCACTTCTTCTTCGTCTACCCAGCTTCAAAGAGCACCTGTGGAATCAAAACAACATACTACTATCGAAGAACAAAGATCTATATTCATAAATAACACAAGGCCAGATATGTGTTAACCATGCAAATGCATATATAAGCAAACATACAAGAATATGGAGAAAAACTTGAATAGATTTATTAAGATCAAGAATAGCAAGAGGATTATAACCATATGTTTTGACCCAGCATCATCCTCAAGCAAGAAAGCCCTTCTTCACCTCAAGTAAAGCTTAGATCACCCAACACTATGAAGTTACACCAGAAAACTAACAGCACTTCTCTACAAGATACAAGATTCTAGCCTCCGAATCTCTGTGATGAGGGATCCATATATAGATGATTGCAGGGGGGTGAGTCATCTTCTGGGGTCTTGATTAGTGTTCTCTCTCTGATAGTTCATGATTCCACTTGGAGAATGATGATCTCTTACTCATCCCTGGTCGAAAACAGAGAGGCAAGTGTCAGAGGGGAAGCTTCTAGAAGATTCCATGATCTTCCACCTAGCAATTTGTCCCTACCATTTGTCCATTCCTGACCATCACACCCTACATAGGGGCTATTCAGTATGCATCATACCCTTTACACTAGGAAGGTGATATGCATCGACACCCACTGCACTGGGTATTCAGTATGGTCCAGTTTTGACCATTTCTGAACAGTTTTTAGTGGAGAACTTCTGGGAGATGATGTAATCAGCTGACCTTGTTCATTTAGGTAGTGAAGCAACACTTTTAGGGACTTAGGAGCCCTCTGTTTATGGACATTTATGATTGGGGTTGAAGTGCCCAAAAATGTCTATAACACGTGGGAATTATATTGAACTAATATTTTTCCTCACCTTCCTTCTCATTCATAAGCCTGTCATGTTCTTTTTCATTGATGACTGCATTCTTGAACGTCTTCTCGTAGTGCAAGAACTCGAGGATATGCTCATCATCTTCGAACACCTGCCAGTTTCAGATGTTATCAGCCACGGATGGTCTAAAAATCAATTCAACATAACATTTATTCTTCTTTAATCTAAAATCAGGAAAAAAAATTGCAGCCATACCGGCCACCAGATCAGCATCTTTGTTTTCTCCTCGAGGTATGTATATGATATTAAAAGAATAAAAACTGTCAATTAAGTTCCATACCTCATTTTGGTACCTTACCAGGTGTGGCGAATTGCAATGTATCATTTTCCTTACTTGGTCCACAATTATCTGCGAGTCACCAAAAACATTAAGATTTTTTACCTCCATATCAATGGCCTTTTTAGGCCCTACAACAAGCCTCCATATTCTGCTATGTTGTTGGTGCACGTGAACTCCAAACGGCTGGCCATCAGATGTTGGTTCCCTTGTGGATCAACGAGAACGCTCCCAGTACCTGCACCTTCAAGGCAGTTAGATCCATCAAAATATAGTGTCCAAAATACAGAGTCTAGTGTTACATCAATTGAGTTGCTTCCTACGAAACTAGTTATATCATCTCCTATATTACAAGGTGGTTCATCAGTTGGATTACAGGGGAGGGCTTCTAACTGTGTATTTATTTCAGTTTCTTGAATTGTTTCTGCATGGAATTCTCTAAAGCAGGCTTCTGTGGCACAAACATTGAAACTATAATTCCCAAGGATAGAGTTGGTAAACATTACAGGTTCATTGGGACCATTTAGCTCCATCACCACATAATTCATTTGTCTTTCACAATCAACTCTCAGCATATCACTTTTCCCCTTCTGAGGCAACAAGAGATGGGGCCAATCAGTGCAGAAGTATCCATTCAGTTTTGTTGACCAGTCCCTACTAAGCAGCATTCCATAAGCCTCGGGTATGCCGACTACAACTATATCAATGACTTGTGTGTATTGTGGTTTAGTAGTCATATGAATCAATACATCTTTCAATTCCCCAATTACTTTCACATTTGTTCTGTCTAATTGCATGATTCGAGTTCCAATTCTCTCAGGTATCACATCAAGTCTTTTAGCAACAACGTAAGGCATCACAGTGGACAAGGCACCTGAGTCTACCAAGCAATTGTGTACGTTCATGTTGAATATTTCAAATGTGATAAGGAAAGGGGGAGTCATGGATTTTGATTTCCTTCCTATCATGGCTGCACTAACATCTTGGGAGTTTCGATTCATTTTTGATAGGGTGACTTCCCTGGCTACTGGCTTTTGGGCTATACTGGGAGTACTAATAGGTTTGGTGACCAACTTCTAGGTTTGGCTGCTCGAAATGGTGGGACGTTTGCAATTCCATTAATTCATAGGTTTTAAGAGCAGATCTCTCTGCTACGTTAGTTTTAAAAAATCAAAGTATGTGATATTAGCCCTAGATTTCTTAAGATCATCCACAATATTGTAATCAATGTTATAAATAGGATAAGGCAGAGTAAACATACCGGTCTTTCCATTCCTAGGTGGGGGTTTACCATTTTAAGTCGCCTTTTTTGTAGTTGGAGATGCATTGTCTTCCTGTGGATAGTTCACATATGGAGTACTCTTAGACTCAACACTAGGCCTACCCTTCACTACAAGAACTTTGGGAGCGGACGGCTTCAAAGGCAAACATCTTTCTTTGTCTGGTATACACGCTTCATCACGCCCGCAAGTGGCTCTTTACTTCGTGTATGGATTTCATTAGTGTGGATTTCTACCATATTGTCTCCTTGGTCATCATGATTCTCATTTGTATAGAAATCCCACAATACATTGATTTGAGATTCTTATTCCAAGGGTTCTTCTACTTGGTATTCTTCCTCATCTTCTTGTTCTGGCTCTAGCTCCACTCTAGGTTCTTCTTGGTTAAGGAGCGATCCGATAAGAGCCAGTTCTTCTGTATTTAAATTCCCTTCATTGGGTGGAGTAGGCAATGCAGGTGGACCATGACCACCTTCTGCCGTCTTATGATTGAAAGGTTGTCTATTGTTATACTCTCCTCCACTCCCACTTGTATTCTCTCCAGAATTCCTTTTCATATCAATGACTTTGTTTGTCAATTTCTTAATGATCTGATGCAAACCTTCTACATCTGTGGTATCCTTTTCTTTGATTTTAGCCCCTTTGTTATCACTCCCATTATTCTTCTTGGATGCTTGAGAGGCTTTCTTTTCTCTGGTTGTATGATGGCATGCTGTGAGACTAATCATTTCATTCTCGACTTTTATTGCTTCATCAATAGCACCCTGTAAAGTTTTTGTGTTACTCCTTTTGACCCACATCGCAATAGGGATAGGGAGAGCAGTGATGTAGAATTCCATGAGAACCTCCTCAATAGGTCTAGCATTAGCCAGGATTCTGTTGAACAGGGTGTTGAATCGGATGTTAAAATCCTTGACCTTTTCTTTGGTTTCCATTTTCAAATGGGATAGTTCCAAAACTAAGGCCGCAAGTGTTTTGTCATCGCCATACTTGTCTAAGAAGGCCTGTCGAAAGGCAGCCCATGAGGTGATCGATCCTATTCTCAAGCTAAAGTACCATGTGGAGGCCACACCAATCAAAGTAAAAGGGAATAGGTGACATATTATATCTTCATCGACTACCCCCAACATGTGCACGACCAATAAGAAAGAGTGAATATGGTTATCAGCGGTATCTCCCTTCTCAGACTTGAATTTAGGTAGTACTCTTTCTGCATTCTTCGGTAAGGGATGCTACTGCCCAGGTACCGCTAAGGCATCCTAAGTGAGCCAGGGAGGAAGTGCTCCTGGAGGAGGTGGGAGTTGGTTCCCACCCGATTGAAGTTGATTCCCGCCTGGAAGAGGAACATTAGCCATATTATGGATAAGGAGGTTCTGGTTGAAGGTATCTTCAAGGTGTTCTTTATTATGATTTCCTAAATTGGGCCAAGGATTACCTTCAGAGAGTGGATATTCAGGAATTTCTTCCCAGGGAGTGTCAATACTTTGCAAGGATTCAAGCACAATATCTTCAAGAGACGGGGCTGCAAATGTCTCTTCGTATATGGAACAGATCCTTGGCTTTGTTTTATTTGTCAAAGGTAAAGAGTGAAAAATGTGGAGCTAAGAGAGGGAACGAGCGTAAGCCCAAGTAAGTCCTCTGACTGGTTGTTCTTGAGTGACAAGATACTTGCACAATGTCTCTTCTTTGAAATGAGGCTTTTCCGAATGAGAGGAAGGGTCTTTCGACTTTCGTGATCCATGATTTAATCTTTTCGAATCCATTCATGAAATTTATAGATGAAATCATAAAAAGTTGTGGATGGCGGTTCAGGCCCTGCTTCTAGCACCGATTTGTTGACATGGCTGACATGGCAAATTTTCACTATACCAACAAGGGGAACTAGCCCAATCATAGACCCCAATTAGATCTGTTTTCGTTTGGAGTGGCTAGTCCCAACAAGTTTTAAAGGACCCCGTGAACTATTATAAGTGTTGAGAGATTGCTTCCTGGAGGAAGACTTCAATTAAATCAAAAAAAGAAAGAGCTAACTTATATGCATTAAATCCTATCTACATTATTGTTAACTACTCTAATCTAGTTTTAACTATCCTAATATATCTTGCAGGAGCATAATAAAAGAGGTTAAACATCACATATAGATTCCAAGTCCAAATGAATCAATTATTGGTTCAATAAGAACAAGGTTGTATTAAATCCTAATTGCAATCCCATTACTTATAGAGGAATATACATTCATTTCCTTACAAATAACACTTGCAAGGGATGGTTAACAAAGTCTCGAATCAGCAACCTTTCATGAATTAACAATTCCATTGAATTATATTCAAATAACCAAGAATAACCATGAACTGCTAGCTATCAATATGCACAAAGCAAATCACATTTATCTTTATGCTAGCAATAACAGATTGATTCTAAACATATGAGAGAAAAGGAAACTAAATTAGAAACACGGGCTCCTTCTTGAACCAAACAGATTTCTTTATTCACAATATCAAAGTTGTTCTTTCCAAACAGAAAGCCCTTCTCTCCTATGCGAAGGTAATAATTATATCCGCTGGAAATGACTCTCGGTCTTCCCTTAACCTTTCGCCTTTCCCCTCTTCTTTTCAATATATAGACCAAAATACACAGGTGTAGAACAATTGGTGTCACTGCTGACACGTAGAAGGCATGTCCTATCACTGGGGCACTTCATTTCCTGGGGAAATGTATAGATGTTCATTAGAAGAGGATGACTATGTGTCATCTCTTCATGATGAAACCTGGGGCAATTTCACTTTTAGAATACACAGGAAAAGTGTGGAACTCAACCGTAATGCCTAAGGCTGCCTCTTTAAATGGCATATCCGCATATATGGACTCTCCAGATTTGCTCATGCATTTTCTTTATACTCTTCACCTACCTTCTCTCAGTCCTCGCCTCTAGAGATAACCAACATCAGTCATACTTATGCAATTATGATAAAAAGCTTTAAAAGCACAAATATTGCCTTCATGAAGCGCTTATAATGTCAGAGGAACAAGCATGAAAGAATCACCCCCTGGTTTTTAACCCATGCATTGAGTAATTTCAACAAGAAAAAATCCGATTTATACTGAAAATCATTGCATAACACTGAACTGGATGGTATTTTGGAAGGGGTCTAAGTGGTAACTGGTATTGCGAGGAAGGCCCCCGATTCCACTCTTCAAGCGACACGTAGCTGCTAAGAGGAAAGAGGATACTGCTTTTCGGACGGGTATTCCTCAAGTTACTTATTCGCCTGAAATCTACATGGACCGTTGGATCCACGAAGGGTAGATCAACGGTGGAGGGACTTGACACAGGAAAACATAGAAATCCCCGTGGCCAAGCCATACAACTGGACTTCAATTCTTATGAGCCCTATTTAATAATCCCTTCGGATCCACAACATATGCTTTCCCTTTTGAAAACTCCGTCCACAATGTATTATTGCAATACAATGGAATATACGGGAAAACCCACGTCCAACTGTACAGCCAGACTTGAAATATTATGCACCCGAATTGATAGTGATCGGCGATTCCGATATATAGTGGTGTGCCTTATATATAAGCCCCAGAACACACTGATTACGATATGCAATGGGGCTTTCAGACCCGACGCATGTATATATAATATAATATGATATTATTAATTATATATGTGTGTGTGTTGGGATGTGTGTGGGTTAAAACGCCGCGGTCGAACGTTACTTCCTTTGAAAAAACCCAACCACAATACTTTTCGAAAAACATAGGAATATACAGGAAAACCCGTGTCCATCCATTAGGCCAGACTTGAAATATTATGCAGCCTGGTCTATAATCATCGTCAGGTCCGGGTGGTAGCGGTGTGTCTCATATAAAGGCCCTGGACCCTGCCGATTGTGATATGTGATGGGGCTTCCACACCTGATAATATATATATTGCGGTTAATAAAGCCATCGAGTCTGCTAGACAGTGGCGCACCATATACATAGCCTTGGAGCTTGGCCGATAGCGATATGCGATATAGCTCCACACTCGATATATATATATATATATTATATATATATATATATATATATATAATATATATATATATAAATATATATATATATATATATGGTTGATAATGCCTTCGGGTCTGGAGTATAGTGGCATGCCTTATATAGATAAGCCCCGGACCCTGCTGATAGAAATGTGCAATATGGCTCCGAACTCGAAATATATGTATTTGGGTTGATAATTCCGTCGGGTCCGGAAGAGAGCAATGCACAGTGTTGATTGCAATAGGCCAAAAAGGGGTGATTTATGCATATTTGCGAAGCGTTTCCATTGTAAAGGGTAATAATGGGAATGAGGTGCAATAGAAGGTTTTTGAGGGTTGGAAAGGTCCCGATGAAGGAAGCGAATGGGGGGTTAGGAAGGGCTAGAGATGAATCATGCGGTAGATATTTAAAGAAGGGGGCTGAACCATTAAGAATTGAAGGTTTGACTCGGCAATGAGTTAAAGTCTTTGGGATAAGACAGATCATTCAGAAGGTGAAAGATCAGCTTTTGGGGGACCCATTCAAAATTGCTACCAAGGCAGGTTTTGATAGGGTGGTGGTTGTGGCCACAATGGGATGTAAGTCAAACAACATGTGAGGCAATATAAATGAGAAAGCTACTTACGAGATTGTTAGGTCAGATGATCAATCCAACTCTCATCTACTATGATATTTAGAGTTGCATCAATCTCTTTGAGAATATTATATTTCGCGATCAATTCAAGCATATAGATATTTGGTATCACCATTTACAGGATTATGTGAAGAAGCATATAATTTTGCTACAATACATTCTGACAAAGGAACAAGATGTTGACATTTTAGCAAAGGCCTTGTTAAGAGGGAAGTTTGAGTTCCATAGGTGCAATATAGGAGTGGTTGAGAATTCCTTTCTTGTTGAGAGGGAGTGTTGAAAAATGCAACAAGAAATTTTCAATTTGATTTTACGTTGTTTACATTAAGAAAATTTGAAATTCCACATCACCAGACAACTTAGATGAAGTTAAATTGTGTGACATGGCTTGTGTCACCCAGTTTACACAGTAAATTTGAGTTGGAGGAGTTAAAGTTAAAGTAGTTCCAATTGTTGGAGAAACTAGTGGAAGGGAAGTTGTGCAGTGGAAATTCAATCAAACTTAGTGATCATCCACTTAACTAATCATTCAACCCAAAATAGCTAATGCATGTAGAATATTCGAGTTCCCTGGTGGTGGTGGAGATTCCAAGGTAGTGTTACATTAATTCGAGACTAGTCTCGAGTGTACAAGTGTTGCATGTAGTCTGATGATCAACATTTCGAATTGCAGAATCCATTTTGGAGAAATTCCTAGGTAATAGGGGCCTAATTTCTCAAGGAATTGTGCAAGGAAATATGGGCTCAGCAGAGGCAGAAATTGACTAACTCTAGGCTAGAGCTTTTTAGTGAGCAAAGAGATAGGTTATTTAGTTACAGGTTGTGCTCCATCAAGCAAACCAATTGTAATACATATTTATTCATTAGATTAATGCAAACATGCGTTAGGGTTTTTAGCATATTGCTTTCCTTAGAAAAATATTGTGTGCATGTGTGTTATTTGCATTCCATGCTTGTGATTCATGTTCTAAATTTTGAATTGAATTCCGCAGAATAATAGACTAGGTTTGTGTCTTGTGATTTTGATTAAAACTTCATGATTAATTGCAAATCTACACCATTTCTTCTCTAGCCAACTCATCAAATGTATGAGCCATGTCTCTAGTTGTAAGCCAAGTAATAAACATTTGATATTCATAAAAAAATGCCATAATAACCAAATTTGTACTAGATATTGTCTCACCAATGTCACCAAATTTGTCTTTCACCTACTTAATTCTAGAAATAAAATTACTGGTGTTTACATTTTCTTCCATCTTAATCGAAGGAAGCTTTTTAGGTATAATATTTGGTTTGTGGTATTTGTATCATATAAGCCTTTGAGAGTTTCCCATGTCTCCTTTGATGTTTAGAATTCTCTAATATGTGGGATAATGGTGTCATTAAAGAACACCCACAAAAGAACCTTTGCTTTGTTCACTTGTTGCTCCCACTATTGAATTGTGGTAGCTGTGACTAGAGGGGTCTTTGACTTATCTACAACTCTGTGACTAGAGGGATCTCCAACTTTTCTACAACTCTGTGACTAGAGGGGTCTCCATCTTATCTAAAAATATAGACATAATCGTCCATATATTGTAGCCTTCCATCAAAGTTTGTAGCTTAACTTCTAATTTGCGTAATTTTCTCTCTCTAACTTGTTTGACTCGGATAGGTAAGACTCTGCTAATACATTTTTAATAGCACTTAAAATTCTAAAATAACACAAATATAGAGACTTAAGTACCAATCACTTATTTTACTAGGCTTCATAATTCATTTACCATTGGAAAATGTGGTTCCTTTTTTTCTTTTTTGTTAATATAGATTCAAAAAACCAATGGACATTCCTAATTAGTTGCATCCAACTATTAGTATTAATTTCTCTATACTTTATAGAAAACACAAACCTTAGACAAATGATTCAATTAACACTTTGAATTTCACATTTTCCTTTGCAACGCTAACACTTCTCCAGTGAGAAATTCTCCAAACTACAAAATGTTCACTCCAAGCTTTGTATCCCCTGCCTTAAAGTTTGCACATCAATTGTGAGCGTGGTTCCTCTTTTTTGGCCTTAGTTTGCAAGCCAAACTCTTGGTGCTATGTCAACACCACGTAACCTTCACAACCCATAGCTCCTTTCATAGAGCTCCTTCACGACACACTAACAACGCACAACTCTACACAACCTACTAGCAATCTCTCACAACCTGGGTAGTTCCTTCTCACGCACATCCTCAAATTTGACAGTAGCGACCACAAACAATAGGCAATGACTCTTCTTTTCTCACACACTACAATTTTTTGATAGAGATTTTGGACAAGGTGACTTCACGCACCTTTCACTCACTCATCATTCTGTTATTTCTTTTCATATTCAACACAATCTCTCTCGTGCTCAATGCTCTGATAGCATATTATCAAAGAATGCACTAATAAAACCAATTTATTGCATTATCAAAGATGTTAATTTATACTATGTATACACAAGTGCAAAAGGTTCTTTGTTCTTCTACGTAGACATTCCCCTACTTTCCATCGACTATCTGGAGGCTACCAACATTCTAGAAATGGTCTTTCACCAATGGTATAGAATAGTCGTCATTATTCTAACACATTGGAATTACAATGAAAATTTATTTTCGATATGGAAAAGGAATTGGATTCAAATATTAAATTTTATTTTCTGGGCGCGTAATATTGATAGGAGAAACACTGGTATAAAATTTTGTCGAGCCACATAATATGTATCCATTGAATGGTGGATTACGTGGATTTATTTTTCACAATTTTTTGGTTTGATTGTACTTTAAAATTGTTAGTTTGAATTAAGTATTTTGAAATGGGTGCTTTAAAGTTTGTGATGTGGTGGGTCTTTGTAAATCTGGTTTCCTGGTTGGGATGGTTTCGTATTGTACAATACATAGTTAAACTTATTTACAATACTTATGTTACATTTATTCTATGAATAGAGATAATAAAATGTTTGTAATACAACTAAATGTTTGTCTTATCAAAAATACAACAAATCAATCTTTATTAAACTGAGCAACATACAGGTGTGAAACACCACTTGTAAGACTACCTTCGTAGTACACTCTCTATCTTTCATTTATTACAAGAGGAATATATATAACAATCACGCATTTAGGGAAGTTGAACTGAATCTTATAAATCAAGAACATAATCCTAATCTAGGGTTCAGTTTGAAAAATTTCTACATTAATCTCAACACTCCCCCTTAATGGAGAAATGGATTCACATATATACCTAACACTTCCCTAAATAACTCAAATTTGATTCTACCAAGAGGTTTGGTAAAAATATTAGCAGCATTGTCACAACTATTACAATACTCAATATGGAATTTTTTTTACTAAACTTTCTCTCTGACAAAATGAAACGGTGCATCGATATTCTTTTTGTTCTTGTGAAATACTGGATTATTTGCAAGTTTGATGGAGCTCTGGTTTTCGTATTTGATTACTGTTGCAACCTTCTATTCTTCTCCAGCATCAAGGAGAAGTCTCCTCAACTAAATTGCTTCACATGTCGTTGCACACATAGCTTGACATTCATCTTCCATAGAAGACAAGGATACTGTGTTCTAATTTTTGTTACTCCATGTAATGACCCCGGACCCAATACTGAACGCATAGCCTATTATGGATCATCTGTCATCTACATTTCTAGCCCAATCGTAGTTTGAAAAACCTGTCAATCTAACATCACATGAATCAGTATAAACAATACCAAAATATAAGTTTCCCTAGAGATACCTTAAAACACCTTTAGTTGCAACCCAATGGCTCTCAAGGGGCTTTGACATAAATTGGCTCAATGCATTGACTGCATAAGTCAAATCACGCCTAGTTGTAGTCAAGTAGATAAGACTCCCAACTAGTTGTCTATATAACCTCACATCTCCCTCCTAAAATACATCATCATTCTAAAGTTTTAAATTCTGTTGTAAAGGTATTGTTGCAGCTTTACACTGATCCATTCTGAACTTTTCCAGTAATATCCTTACATACTTACTTTGTGACAGAAAATTTTGTCCAGAATCCCTCCAGACTTCCAAACACAAACAGTAGTGTAGCTCTCCAAAGTCTTTCATCTCAAAAACTTGTGACATCTGCTATTTGATTTCTTTAATGAGATCATCAACATTCCTTGTAATGATTAGATCATCTACATATAAGGAAATCAAAACAATCTTTCCCTCTTTATCAAACACAGTATAAAGATTATGGTCATTTTTTCTTCTTTTATAACCATGTTGCAACATGCTACAAGAAAAAGAATCAATTTTGTCATGCCATGACCTGGGTGCTTGTTTTAATCCATACAACACTTTCTTCAACCTGCAAACTAGATGTTCTTCCCCCTGTTTAACAAACCGATCAGGTTGCACTAAGTAGACTTCTTCTTTTTAGTCCCCATTTAAAAATGCAAATTTAACATCTAACTGGTGAATCATCCAATGGTGTTTGATAGCTAAAGCAATTATCATTCTGATTGTGTTTATTCTAGCTACAGGGACAAATGTTTCATCATAATCTCTGCCTTCTTGTTGTGAATACCCCTTTGCAACCAACCTAGCTTTATACTTATCTATGCTCCCATCTACTTTAAATTTAGGCGTATATAGCCATTTTCATCCTATGGGTTGTTTGTCTTTAGGTAGTTTAACTAAATCCCAAGTTTTGTTTCTGAGAATTGATTCATATTCCTCTTCCATAACAGCCCTCCATTCACTATATTGACTAGCTTCTTTATAACTAGAGGGTTCAACAACATTCATCATACTAGTTATA
This sequence comes from Pinus taeda, assembly GCA_000404065.3. Classification (NCBI taxonomy): domain Eukaryota; kingdom Viridiplantae; phylum Streptophyta; class Pinopsida; order Pinales; family Pinaceae; genus Pinus; species Pinus taeda. Next base: position 17,960 of record APFE031631155.1, read on the forward strand.
AAAGCAATTTCACTATATCTTGCTGGAAACTGATATTTCCTACCTGATCTCCTAAGTGGTGGGGTAGCTTCAAACCTTATTTGATTATCATTTTCTGGACTTGGCTTGACAGCTACATCATCTTCTTTCCCTTCATGCTGTTACTACTACTACTTCTGTTGTTTCTCATTGTTGTCACTTGATTCATCACTTCCTTCTTCCACCAACAAGGGCACGTGCCATTCTTCATTAGCACTCTCATTGTTTCCATCATTAACCTGCTCATGAAACACTACATCTCTACTCACTTTATGAGTAGAGGGATTAAACAATTTGTAAACCTTAAACTCTATACATTACCTAACAATAATAAATTTGATGGCCTTTGAGTCAAGTTTCTTTCTATCTTCCTTTGGGATATGGGCAAAGGCTTTGTAGCCAAAAACTCTCAAATGATTAACTGCAGGCTTATAACCAAATAAAGCTTCAAAAGGAGTTTTGAAATCTAAACTTCTTGTTGGACTCCTGTTCTTTAGATATAATTCAGTGTTAATCACTTCAACCCAAAAGTCGTTAGAAAGATTCTTACCTTTTCACATAATGTGTGCACACTCCATAAGGGCTTTGTTTTTCCTCTCTACAACCCCGTTTTATTGACGAGTGTGGGGTACTATAAACTACTATTGTATCCCATTATCTTTGCAATATTTGAGTACACAAACTTTCTTGTACTCTCCCCCTTCATCCGAGCCAAGAATCCTGATGCATTTACCTATCTGGTTTTCAACCATATTTCTGAACTCCTTGAAGTATTCAAAAATGTTGCTCTTCTTCCTGAGGAAATACACCCAAATAAATCTAGTGAAGTCGTCAATAAATAGTAAAAAATAATATGCACTGCATAAAGATCTTGTATGCATAGGCCCGCATAGATTTGTGTGTACCAACTCGAGTATGTCTCTCTTCTTTATATCAGGATCCACAAGAAATTCATCTATGTGCAACTTTCCTAGTGCACATGCATCACAATCAATATGAGCAGATTTTAAAAGAGGAAGACCTTTGACCATACATCTTTTCTATAAAAGTAGCATATCATTGAAGTTAATATGGCCAAACCTCTAGTGCCATAAGTCCACTGTAGTCATGGCAGATGATGCCAATGCCTAATGTGGTGCGCTTTTGACATTTAGCTTGTACAATCCTCCCACATGAATACCTGGTGTAATAGGCTTCATATAATCCAACAGGTCTTTAACGACACAATATGATTTATAAAACTCTACCTTGAGATTCTGATCAGTTATAGTAGAGACATAGATTAGATTCTTTTCGATCCCTAGTACGTACATCACATTATGGATATCTCTAATATTTTCATCAGGCAAAACAACACGAATATTACCATAACTTTTGATTCGGTACCCTCTATCATCCCCAAGATAGATGTTTTCTCCACTGCTGGTTTCTTTGAAGTCTTCAGACCACTGTCTATTCCCTGTCATGTGGATGGATGCACCTGAGTCGACAAACCAGGTATCTGCGTCATCCTCCTTAGCCAAAAGTGTAGAGTCAGATATGAACAATCTAATGTTCTGACTGTGTTCCTCATCAACAAAATGACCTGCATGCTACTTATGTCTCTTTCGACCTTCATCAAACTTCTTTTTCATGCAATATCTAGCTATATGGTCGGTTCTACCACAATAAGAACATTTGTTCACAAAGTCATTTCTATTGAAAGACATACCTTGCGGTGAGGGAATCTTTCTTTATGGGGATGCGCTGCTCTTCTATGTTGCATTTGGCTTTCCTTTGAAGGGCTTCTTCTTCCCCATTAAGGCCAGATTTGAACTCTAGGGTTTATGAGTGAGACGCCTTTCCTCCTCTTACATGAGGATCCCTACCAATTCTTCAAATACATGGGCTTTTTCTCTTGCATTCAAGCCAATGATGAACATCTGATACTCGTTAGTCATACCATTCATGGTAATCGTGACTAGATCTGTATCTGACATAACTTCACCAATATTACCTAGCTTTTTCTTGAGCTCCTTGATCCGCAAAATGAATGTTACAACTGTCTCATTCTCCTCCATATTAATGGAGAAAATCTTGCTCTTCAAGAAAAACAACCGATTGGTGTTGTTGACCTCATAGAGATCCTTGAGTGTGTTGGTGTCTAAGTGTGAATGTTGTGATTTAACTCTTTACCACATTAATATGTTAATCCGAGTAAATACATTTTTCAAGGTAACACGCAAGGTATATGCAGGAGCAAGGTTACTATCTTACATTGACCAAGGGTTCGTGACTAAGAAATTAAAGCATTGTTGTAACAGTAATGGAAATTAAATTGCAAAAAGAAAAGCATTCACAACAATCTATGGAAATCTGTAATAGCAATGAAGAAAATACAACAAGTAAAAAAATATACCTAAAAAGGACACACACACAGCATTTGATCGGAAGAGTGGGCTCAACTCCCTAGTCAGGGTTGTGCTTAACTCACATATTGAGAAAAATATCAGAAGGCTGGAAATTTCATTAACAAAAGTTCCACTGTTACAAGGCTCAATTCTTACATCAACTAGCCCTCCTCTCTCTCTGAATTATGTCTTTTAAATATACAAACATCCAAAGGAAACTTGCAACAAACTAATCTCAATATTCAAGATGAGATTTGAGAGATCTGTCCATCATGATTTAGCTGGAACAAGTCAAATTTGGTTATTACAATTGGGAAATTCTAGAAAACAGCTGCAACAACAAATCTGCAAATATGTCCTTCGAAGAACCTTGATTTTCTCCCAATACAAATTGAATGTTTGAAAACTGCACTTTGAAAAACTAATTTGGTCCGTTCTGAACAAACTCATGTCTCAGATTTTCTAGATTCACTTTTATTTACCCAAAACGTCCACCACAAAACTGTCACTTCTTATGCCAACGAATTCCTGAGTTGGAATATTTAATTATCTTTTTTTTCTTTGTAAAAACTACCTATTATATTATGTACAGTGGGTAAATTACATCCAGGATGACAAAATGCCCAAGGCCATCAGTGGCGTTGTGGGCTTGACTTTTACAGGACAAAACATGCCGAGACAGGGGCCTTACTGCTGTGTTGAGACATCGACAATTAACCATTGAAGAACAAACAAAACCTCGACAATTCCAGAACACCCACGCAAGGGCACGAAAGCTGCCTTAAACCGCCCTCACAGGGGCTCGAATACTACCTTGAACCACCCACGCAGAGGCGCAACTGCTGCCTTGGACCGCCCACGCAGGGGCACAAAAAACTGGCTGGAACCGCCCACGCAGGGGCATGGGAGCAAAAACATAAAAATCCCGCACTGGGGTATCAGACTATTAGAACCTGGACTCGAAAGAACCAAAACATACCCAAAGATAGAATCAGAACCAGAAAGAACCAGAACAAAACCTGAACAGCGCTGGGTGAGGAAGAGGTGGTCCAGCTGAGGGCTATTCTGGTGGCTTTTCCTCCACCACTTCGCACCAGCCATATCTCTCCCGTAGAGATTCCTAGTCCTCCTCAGCGTGTTCCTTGGAGGTCGTGGTTTCCTGAGCCAGAGGGCTTTTTGGAGCCTGCCCAGGTGTCGTCGCTGGTGTCTGTTCTTCTGCCCCCTGGCCTCCCACTGGGGATTTTCCCATGTTGCTTGCGCCTTCATCTTCATCCTGAGGTTCTTCGAGAAAAAGGACTGAAACGTGGGCGTTGATCCGTGGCCTATCCCACGTGTTGCCAAAGGAGAAGATGGCAGACCCGAATGCTGGAGCAGGGGTAGGCTTCGCCTCAGAATCGCCCATGTCCAGGATCTGGCTGGCCTGAATGGGGGTGGCCTGAACTCCTTTGTGGCAGCGGCAGCGGCAGCATTGCACCCACGGTCGATCAGCTGGAGGGCGAGCTGGCCTTCCACGAGCTGGTCCTCTTCGACGAAACATTGCTGCAGGGGCAGATAAGGATACAGATGCAGTGATGGCTCTGCGCCCCACAGTCCAGAGCCTCCTTCGAACAGTGCCCTCACAGCAATCAACGTTAATCCTGAAAACGTTTCCCACAGACCTTGATACCTGGACGAGGAAGCAGCAAATGAACGTCTGTGTGCCATGATCCTGCCGACCTCCCTTAAAATTAACCCAAATCGCCGTAGCTGCAATCTGCAAACTTGCCATGGTGACATAACCCGCATTGATGGTCTGCCGCCTTCCCTGAGTTGTAATTCCATGGCGGCGGGGTGAGGAATTAATGCAGAGCTTGGGCACGGGATGGCACATGGCTTCCCTGTGGCTCTTCGCTGACAACTGTCTCGTCACCCGCATCCGGGGCTGCTGCATCATTCTGTATCAGGCTGGCACATTCTTGAGCATGAGCAGTATTAGGAATTATGTTGATGCTGCCAGCGATGAGGGTGCTGGCATTATCTACACCTATGTTGGCCAGGAGGTCAGCTACCTTATTGCCTTCCCTTTTTGTGTGCATGAACGAGATGACTCTATTACTGCGGAGAAAATGTTCAATTTCCTTCAACCTAGCTTCGAGTCGCCAGCTAGTGGCGATTTTACTTGCTTGGGATCCATTTTGGAGGCACTTTGCCATGTGAATGAGGATCTGGGAGTCTCCTTCCACGACTAGTGGTTGAAGGTTGAGATTCCAAGCTAAAGTGAGTCCTTGCCAGAGACCTTCCAGCTCAGCTGAGTTGTTAGTGTCCCAGCCTATATTTCCAAAATATATCTGCATGTGAGAGCCTTCATGATTTCTTATAATTTCTCCAAAGCCTGCTGTGCTTGGATTGCCCTTGGAGGCTCCATCGAAGTTGAGCTTATAGTGATTCTTTGGGGGGGCCTTCCACTTGCTATTGTTGATGCTACTGCTTTTGGCCCCTTCATTTTTCTGAAGAGCCCGCGGTAGTACCAAGTGCCAGTTGTTTAGGATGTTTTCCTCATTAGCTTGAGATGGTAGATCCTCCGGTGACCATTCTCGGAGCATGAGTGTCTCTTGGAGATTCGTGCATAGCCTTTTCCATATGTCCTCAATTTGAGAACATTGATTTTTAAAAATTATTTTATTTCTTTCTTTCCAGATGCTCCAAAGGATTAGTCCCAGGAGGATGTTCCATAGAAGATTTAGGAGCTCGCTTTTGTAAGGTCTTTGGGGCCATTGTCTTAAAGAATTGATTATGTCGTTCTCCTTCCTACATTGTCGTTGACATCTGAAGCTTGCTTTTTCCCATAGCTGATTGGCAAGGGGACAGGCATCCAAGAGGTGTTGGAGAGTTTCCTCATTGTGCTTGCAATTATGGGAATAGGATGGGCCCTGGTAGTTTCTTCTTCTTAGTTTGTCCCAAGTGAGTATTCTTTTGTGTCCTACTAACCATAAGAAGTGTGAGACTTTGGGCCAGGAGTCGAGTTCCCATATTTTGCTCCAAATGGTGTCAATAGGGGCATTGCTTTTGTGTAATATGTTATACGCCTCTAAAGGAGAGTAGGAGCCTTTTGGCTGGTATCCCCATCGAAGGATATCATTGCCTTCGTTGTATCTGATGTTCCTTTTCCTTAGCTCCACCTCCAGCTGCACAATGTCTTGAAGGTTAGTGTTGTGGATTAGCTGATTACCCTGTTTCCATTGCCGGAAGCCGTGCCTCTCCTCCTGTAGCCAGTACTATAAGACTTTTTCCTGCTGTTGCTCTTGCCTGATGGGAGCAAGATCAGGGATTAGTATGCTGTTGAGTTTTGGCATTTGATTCCAAGCATCAGTCCAGAAATGTGTCGTCCTGCCATTCCTCACTTCCCAGAAACTGTGCCCTTATATTAGCTGATAGTGTTGTTTGGCAGCATTCCACATTACCGATCCCTTGTCGGTGGGAGTGAACCTGACGAGGTCCTCCTCAGGTCTGTTGTTAGCATATTTGGCCGTCTAGAGTTTGGCCCAGGGCTTGTCTGGATTGTTAACCCATTGCCACGAGATTTTTGCCCCCATGATGGTATTGCTATGCTCAGGGTCTCTCAAACCTATCCCCCCTTTGTTTTTAGTCATGCAAACAGTGGTCCATTTTACCAGGGCCCATTTACGATTGGATGTCGTGCTGCCCCACAGGAAACTGCGCTGAAGGTTTCTTATTTGTTTAAGAACCCATTTCGGCACTGCTAGACTGGAGAACATAAATAGTGGCATAGCCTGAAGAATGGATTTGATGAGCACAACTTGACTGACCAGGTTTAAGGTTCTATCAGTCCACAGGTTAAGACGAGATTCGATCTTTTCAAGAAGGGATTGCCAAGTGGAGTGTTTTATGGCTGAGGCAACAAGCGGAGCTCCTAGATATTTGGAAGGGAGGGAAGCGGAAGGGAATCCTAAAATGCGGGTAACCGCTGTCTTGACCGAGGGGGGAGTGTGGAAGAAGAAAATCTGAGACTTGGAGCAGTTGACATCGGTACCAGAAGCTTCTGAGAAATCATTGAGCAGGGCTTTGAAGCGCGAGGCTTCCTGGACGGAGGGATATCCGAAGAGCATAGTGTCATCGACAAACTGTCGGTGGGAGTTGGCAGGGGTATTATGAACTGAAAGGCCTTTGATCTGGTGAGAGAGGAGTGCATTTTTTATGTGACGCCCTAGCCCCTCAGCCATAAGGATGAAGAGGAAGGGGGAAAGAGGTTCGCCTTGCCGGATCCCTCTAGACGGCTTAAAGGGTCGGGAGGGGATACCATTGATAAGAATGGAGAATTGAGGAGAGGTGATAAGACTCATAATCCATCGGACCCACATGGAGCAAAAACGAAAGGCTGAGAGCATGTGTTGAATGTAAGTCCAGCTTAGTTTATCAAAAGCCTTAGAGAGGTCTAGTTTAAGGAGCATACCTGTTTTCTTTGTGGTTTTGAAGGAGTGAATTATCTCGTGTGTGAGAATAATTCCATCCAATATTTGCCGCCCTTCCACATAGCCTGACTGTTCCGGAGATATGAGCAAGGGTAGGAGGGGCTTGAGCTGGTTCGCAATCACTTTAGAAATAACTTTGTAGATGACGTTGCAAAGAGCTATCGGCCTGTACTTGTCAGGGGTGATAGAGTCTTCCTCTTTTGGGATGAGCGCAATGAAGGTTGAGTTTAGAGATGGGAGCAGCCAATGGAGGTTTCTGGATTCTTCTACAATTTGCCAGACCTCATGCTTTAACAATTCCCAGAAGGTGTGGAAGAAAGTTGTGGTGAAACCATCTGGCCCAGGGGCCTTACCTTCCTTTAGTTGAGACATAGCATCGTCTACCTTCTGCATCAGAATGGGGCGAAGGAGAAGTTCATTATGCTCTTCCGTGATGATCTTTGGCATATTGTTGGTTATTCTTGCAATTGTCGGGCGCCTATCTCCTTCAGGCTCGGTGTGGACTTGAGCAAAGTGCTTGAGAAATTCCTTCTCAATTTCCTCGTGAGATTCTATTTTAGTGCCTCCCTGAGTTTGAATGAAGGGGATGTTGTTGTGCATTCTTCGTTGAACAGTGGTTCTGTGGAAGAATTTGGTGTTTCGTTCACCTTCTCTCAGCCATCTTATTCTAGTTTTTTGCTTCCAGTATATTTCCTCCTGTTTCCTCCGTTCCTCCAACTTGCTGTGGATGCTGCATTCCTGTTCCAGTGTTTCTTCAGTGTGCCCCTCTATTGTTATCTTTTGTTGGAGAGCCGACAATTCCCTGCTTAGTTCTTGTTGGGCAGTGAATATGTCACCAAAGGTCTCCCTGTTCCACTGTTTTAATTGGCTTTTTACATACCTGAGTTTTTGCTGAAGCTGAAACATCTTACATCCTTCAGGCGGGGTGAAGGTTGTCCAGATATTTTTGATCATGTCCTTGAACGAAGGATGCGTGAGCCAGAACTCTTCGAAGCGGAATGGTCTTCTGGTGGGATTGCCTGGTCTTTGCCATTGAATGGCGATCGGCCAGTGATCTGAGCCAATGTGGGGTAGGATTGCTGCAGAGAAGTCTCCTCCCAGGTGGAGTTGGAATATTCAATTATCAGTTGAAGACCAGATATGCAATTTGGAAGAGATCTTGGAGGCTAAAATCATGAGTGAGGTTATAACAAATGAATAAACCAAAATCATGCATAATAATATTAATTATTAAAAATAAATGAGATCAGATGTTATTTATCTACAAGAGCATAAATGAATATGAAATGGAATTATATAATACATTATGGTAAATAATGTGATAAAAGAATAGTGGAAACAAATAAAATGAATGTTAAGAAGTGGTAATAAGAATGACAAATTAAGAGCCCAACAGAATGTCTTCCAAATCTCTGGTGGAGTCTTGCAATCACTAATACGGGAAATAATGCAATCTTTCACTAACAATTTCAGAAGCATTCTCGCCTTAGTCTCCCGCTTATCCCAGTCTTGGATTATTGTTGTTGTTCCTCCTACAATGAGTTTTGGCTTCACCTCATCATTGTTCACAGTCATCCATGCATTGTATCCCTCAAGCAAGGTTTGCAGCTTGAATTTCCAACCAAAGTAATTGGATCCATCCAACTTCTTGTTTTCATTGCTTCTGCTAATTGATTATTCATGTTGAATGAATAAAAGAACTTCAAACCCAATAATTGAAAAGAACCGCAATTTTCTTAAAAAATAAACTCTTGAATTGAGGCTTCTATGATCCATATCAAGTTTAAGAGAAATTCTTCAGCGTAAATCACAAGATAAATCATTTGTCAACGCGTTTCGAACCAACAAGTGTGGTTCATCGTCAAAACAAGTTGAAGAAACAGATCCAGCTTAGCAGGTTAAATAGTCTCAGTAGAGACTCCAACGGCTAATTTTGACTTTAGGACCAGAGTCAAGATTTAATGGAAATTAGTTAAATTATTTGAATATATAACAATATAAAATAATTTAAAAAGTGTTAAAGGTTAGCTAAAAAATTATTAAAAATTATAATTTGTTATTTAAATGGGACTTAAAGTATAAATTATATATATATATATATATATATATATATATATATATATATATATATATAGATATATATATAGAAATATATACAAAGGTTAGTTAGAAATTATGGAATAAATAAAATTGAAATATACATAAAAATATAATAATAAATTAATTAGAATAAATAAAATTAAGCGAGCGACAAAAAAAGATAATAATATAATAATAATATAAAATAAATAAATAAAAAAAAATTAAAAAAAAAAAAAAATTAATTAATTAATTAAAAAAAACCACCTAATAATAATAATATAATAATGAAAATTAAATTAATTAATTAAAATAAATAAATCAAAGTGAGCGACATTAAAAAAAAGTAAAAAAAAAAATTATAATAATAATAATAAAAACACACACACACACACACACACATATATATATATACACAGAGACAAAATGAGAGACCCTAGGAGGAAGGAGAAGACAAGGTGTCAAGGAAAAACAGCGACATAAAGGGGAACCAACGAAAGCAAGAAAGGGTAAGACTAGGAAGAAAGGGCCGGGATCCAGCAGCTACTGATCTTCCAGTCGTCACCTCTATTGAAATTGCTCGGCCTTCTTTCAATTTCAATAGCTTCCCTGAATTTACGGTGATAGAACTGAGCAACCCTGGCAATAACCTTGGCCTCTTCAATACACACATGATGCTTGGTCTTTTTCGCATGCTCTGCTAACGGTGAAGACTTGGTTCTTCCATGTCTTAGGTCCGTTGCATGTTCGCTAATCCTTTGATGGATGGAGCGCCCTGTTTCCTCGATATAGGGGGTCCCACAAGAACAAGGGATCAAGTAGACACCCTTCATATTTTTAGGATCAATGGGATCCTTCACTGATCTGAGGGATTTGTGAATAGTGTTGAGGGGCCTGAAGGTTGAGGGAATATCATACTTCTTAAGAATCCGAGCAATCTTGTTAGTGGTTCCCTGAACATAGGGAAGATGGACCCCTAGCCGGTGCTCTTTAGGTTGTTTTTTAATTAACAAGCTTTTAGAGGCTTTTAGGAACGCTTTCTGGCCTAGGCGCCTATTATTATTCCTATTTTTATTATTATTTTTTGTTTTTTATTTATTTATTTTATTATTATTTATATATATATATATATATATATATATATATATTGAATTTATTTATTTAAAATGAAATAAAATCTTTTTACCTTTTATAACTTTTGTAATTAAACTTTATATATTATTATTTTTATGTATATTTCAATTTTATTATTCCAATAATTTTCTAACTAACCTTTGTATATATTTCTTTATATTTATATATATACATATAATTTATACTTTAAGTCCCATTTAAATAACAAATTATAATTTTTAATAACTTTCTAACTAACCTTTAACACTTTTTAAATTATTTTATATTGTTATATATTCACATAATTTAACTAATTTCCATTAAATCTTACCCGATCAAGATAGCCATTGGAGTTTCTACTCAGACTATTTAACATGCTAAGCTGGATCTGTTTCTTCAACTTGTCCTGACAATGAACCACAATTGTTGGTTCGAAATGCGTAGAGAAATGAAAAAAATAAACTATCAAATACCAGAGCCACAAAAACTGAACCTAAATCACTTCAATTCTTTCTTTTAAAAAAATAAATAAATCAATAAATCAATATAAAAAAAGGCCCCTCCCTATTGAAATAAAAAAATCCCTATTTTTCAATCCCCCTTCCATATTCAAATAAGAAACCCCTATTTTTCAATCGCCTCTTTCCTCTTTCCTTTTTAAAACGATTAGTTAAATTCTTTCCTTTTAAAAACAATCGCCCCTTTTAATTAAAGAGCCCTCCATATTTTTTAATTAAAGAATAATTAAAAAAAGAAACTTTAATTATCAAAAACAGTGATTATCCCTTTTAAAAAACGGCTCCAATACGAATCGCTGTCAAAGAAAGTACCATGTCAACTCAGCGTGTTCTCCTTCTTCTTTCTTGTCTGCTGCGGCTCCCTTCATGGGAGGAAGTCTTCTGATCTTTTCACAGTCTCCCAACACCAGCAGCTTTGATCTATGCTCCACAACACTCGAACATTGGATTAGCTGGGTGATTGACGCTCCACGCAGTGTTGGCCTCCTCCACGGATTCAGATCCAACATGCTGCCCCTGTCTAGAAACAAAAACGCGTAAGCCTCTGATCGTTGCACACCTCCTCTTCTCAAATGGCAGTAACATCTCATCTTCTCAAACGGACGTCCAAGAAGTTTTTTTTTTTCTTGCAAAGTCGGCCTGACTTTCCTCCAAGTAGATAAAAAATCACGGAAGGTTAGAAGTGAAATCGGCACGATTTTCTCGCCAAAGTCTGTGTTGATTTCCCCTCAAACACGTCAGCCTGAGTGGTCTGTGTTGATTTCCCCTCAAACACGTCAGCCTATCTCCACTCAGGGTACAGGCTTCCTCAGCGCTATAGCTTTGATACCATGTCAAAAATACAACGAATCAATCTTTATTAAATCAATGAGTGACTTACAAGTGAAGCACCACCTGACTCTCTGCAGTACACTCTCTTCATTCATTACAAAAGAAATATATATAACAATCACACATTTACAAAAATTGAACTGAATCCTATAACCCAAAAACAAAATCCTAATCTAAGATTTGGTTTGAACGGTTTCTACAATCTCAACATGTCTAAACACTCCATGGGGAATCGGGTCAAGAAAGCAGCGGCAAGGGAAAATACTACCAACAAATCCGTCACATGGCTCTCCTAACTATATGAATTCTATGATAGTCTTAGACCATGAGGGAACCCTACCCATTGGTTTTATTAATATAGATATTTATAAAGTGGGTTGGATTATATTTATTTATTTTGATTTACTTGAAGATATAAAAGTTATAAGTCAATATAGCAGAAATTGCAGCATATAAATATATAATGAAAATGAAAGACTCAGCAATGCGGTAGTTACAACCATTTTTAGATTTCTGTTTTTCTTAGGATACACATAGTTGATCGTTATGTAGTTTATTATCGATGTCAAAATTACATGCAACTATATACACCTAGATTTGTCAAATATTTGTTTCAATATCTTTTAATATTTCATTTACGTTTAAATTATGGTGTGCCTAAATTTGGTGGATATTTTTTCCAACCTTTTTTAATTATTTCCTTTCAATGTTATTGTGTCTACATGCAGATTTGTTTAGACTTTTTTTAATTATATCACTTAATTCGCTGTAAACCTCTGAAGATATACCTATGCTGACTTCACCCTTTATAAAATCAAATATATTAACATGTTTAATAACTCCAATTTATTAAGTTAAAAAATAAGATTTCATTAATAAAATCTAAGAGCTATTAATAATATTAAAGTTAGTAGCATTAATGTCGTTATTAATAATGTTTAATAACATCTTAAATAATACTAATAATTTTGTAATAATATATTAGTAATTATACATATATTTTTTAATCTAAATACATAAAAAATTTACTCTATATGTTAATTGTAAATTTATTTTTACATAATAATATATTACTTTACACATTAAGATCTTAAGATTGTAAATGACACATTAATATATTAATCTATACATTATCACATGACAATCAAGATTGACTTGGTGAGTCATAGCTAGCATGAACATCATGTCCATAGTCAATATGGGTATATATGTTAATAACTTCAACTTTAAAAATTTTAGGTCATTCATGACAATCAAGATTGACTTGGTGAGTCATAGCTAGCATGAACATCATGTCCATAGTCAATATGGGTATATATGTTAATAACTTCAACTTTAAAAATTTTAGGTCATAAAATTAATACAAGGTTAATATTATTTACTATTTAAGTTTTTGTAAGATATAGTTTTTAATATAACTTTTATAACATGTTTCAATAATATAAACATATTTAGTCATGGTAAAACCAACTCAATTATGGTCAATAATGGTCACTGTAGTCATCCATGGTTAACATGGTCAACAATGGTCACTATGGTCATCCATGGTTAACATGGTCAACCATAAGGAACATTCTTAGCCATTTGAGCCATATCTTTTGCATATATCACATAGAGATTAATTGTGCCAAATCTTTGAACTAACTAATGTGGTTCATCATCATTCTATCATGATGATGAACCGCACTAGTTGGTTCGAAATGTTGTCACGATTATTATCTATGTGATGTATCTGTAAGATATAGCTCAAATGAATTTAAATGACTGAATCCTAAACTCTAAAATCATGGTTGAATATATTGCTTTATAGTTAAACATTGACAACCATGTGGTTAACAATGTTGACCCATATTCAACCATAATTGACCATATACAACCCTGTTAAAAAATTATCATTGCAATGTAAAAAATAAATATCAATGTCACAATATATCAAAAAAATTCATTGTTGCAATCTAAAGAAAAAATGGGATCATAATGTGATGAAAAAAATCGACGTCACATGTGACAAACAAAAAAATTGCATTGCATTGTGACAAACAAACAAAAAATATTGCAATGTGAAAAAGGAAAATCAATGTCCCAATATGACAAAGGAAAAATCAACATTGCAATGTAACAAAAAAAAATGATATTGCCTTTTTGTGAAGAAATAAGGATGTCACAAAATAATGACATAGGCAAACATAGTCCACATTTATAGTCAATGTTTAAATATTCAACCTTAGTTAACCATATGCTAATGATAGTCAACCATATATTGACAATAGTGAAGCTTAGTCAACAATAGTTACAGTTTAAAAAGATTTAATAATAACAATAACACTTTTATAAACTCTTTTCGATTATGCAACCATATTCAGGCATGGTCAAACTATCTCAATTATGCTCAACCATGGTCACTATGGTCATCCATGGTTAACATTGTCAAGCATAGTGAACATTGTCAACCATATTCATCTATGGTTAAACATTAACAATCATGATCAGCAATGTTCACCCATATTCAACCATAGTTGACCATAGACAACAATGTTCAAAAATTGACATCACAATATCAAAACTAAATAATGACTTCAGAATGTATCCAATAAAATTGAACATCACAATCTAATGAACAAAAATCGATGTCACTCTTTGATGCCACATGTGATAAGGAAAAAATACGTGATGGACTGTGATGAACAAAAATCAATGTCATAATATGTCAAACAAAAAATCACCATTTCAATATGACAAACAAAAAAAATTAATATCACAATATGCCAAATAAAAAATGATATTTCACTATGGAAAACAAATATCACTGTCACAATGTGGTGTGATGCGGGAGCAACTAGCAACAAAGCAAGCAAACTTGGACCAGAGGATCAAAACGAAGGAAAGCCTGTTTTAAACCAGAAAAGCAAATTTAAAGTGGATTTAAAGCAGTTGTTAATAGCCATGCATGCTTTTGGAGAGCTTTCACTATAGAAAAGCTAGGAGAGGATCTGACCCATCCTTCCTAATGCCTCTTATATAAATCTAATGTGATAGGGTGTGAGATATCTGTTAGGGAGTGAGCAAAATGTAACAAAGCGTGAGCTCGTTTCTAAGGCTGAAATGCCTTAGCTGTAACCATGTTGTGTTATTCATATTATAATATATGTGTATTGTGTTAATGGCGTGTCTGTGTTAATATGTGTTTTGATTGAATTTTATGCGATATATATAAATATCTGTGTGTTAAAGCGGCTTAGGGAAGGTGGAAAAATAGGTTCAAGCCGGCGCAAATTCCAGTTAAAGAAATATCAAACCTTAACCGCTGCATATGCGTGGTGGTTTACATCATTTATTTGACCGAACCCAAGATTGTATGGTGGCTGCATATGCGTTGTTATATTCTTACCTACCTTTTTCTGTAGTTTCTGCGTCATTAAAAAGGTTAGTAGATTGGTGCTTGCAATACTTGCCTCATCATAATGAGGATTGGAAGGCTATGAATCCAGGAGTGCATGGGATCTTCTATTCAGCATTTCAGGCTGTTATTTATATTCTTTGTTTCCGAATGAAGATGCTCATGGATGATCCTCAACAGAGATTACTGTTAGAACAGTTGTCACTGAAAAAAATAATTGAGCACACACTGAATCCATTAAAGATATGTTTGCCATCAGTGGTAGAAGAATTTCTAAGGCAGGTTAAAGCATTTCATCTATTTGATGTTTTAGAATTTACGAGTTCAAAGAACGCATTGGAGATGGAGGAATCTAAGGCCTTTGGGGGTGTTGAGAGGCTTGATATGTCCTTTCCATTTGACCCATACTTGCTAAAGCGATCAGACAGATTTGTCAGACCAGCTTTTACTTTCTGGTCAGTGGGTCGGACTCCAGCTGAGGAGGATGAATTTGAGGACACCATGATGGATGAAAGAGATTCCGAGGCTTGGGATGATGATGCAGAGAGGAATACTTATTCTGAAGATTTTATGGCTGATAACAAAGGAAAACAGATGAATCAGAAGATCGTTGCCTTGGCAGCGGATGCTCGCTTTTTAATGAAGATCCACAGTGAATTGATTAAAAAGGCTTCCCAAAAGATTGAGTGGACCCATAACCCACAGGTCTAGGATCAACATTTTTAAAGAATTTGGGATTTTGGGCTTATACCCAGTTCTCATTTTCATCATGGTGTATAGTAAACCATTGTAGTCAACATTTAAATAGTAAATATTATTCACCCATAGTCAAGCTTGGTCATCTTCATTCAAACATAGTCGACCATATTCAATTATTGTCAACCATGGTTCACTATAGTAAATAATAAAAATGTTTGATATAATAATAATAATAACATTAATACTTTTATAGCACTTTTCCACATTTATATCCAACGTTTAAATAGTCAACCTTAGTTAACCATATGCTAATGACAATCAACCATATGTTAATAATAGTCAAGCTTAGTCAGCGATAATTACAGTTTTAAAATATTTAATAATAATGATAATAATAATAATAATAGCAACACTTTTATAAACTCTTTTCAATAATTCAACCATATTCAACCATGGTCAAACTATCTCAATTATGCTCAACCATGGTCACTATGGTCATCCATGGTTAACATTGTCAAGCATTGCGAACATTGTCAACCATATTCATCTATGGTTAAACATTAACAATCACGATCAGCAATTTTCACCCATAGTCAACCATAGTTGACCATAGACAACAATGTTCAAAAATTGACATCATAATATCGAAAATAAATAATGACATCAGAATGTATCCAATAAAATTGAACGTCACAATCTAATGGAAAAATATTGATGCCACTCTTTGATGCTACATGCGATAAGGAAAAAATATGCGATGGACTGTGATGAACAAAAATCAATGTCATAATATGTCAAACAAGAAATCACCATTGCATTATGACAAACAAAAAATCAATATCACAATATGCCAAAGAAACGGTGAAAAACAAATAGCAATTTCACAATGTGGTGACATAGTAAACCATTGTAGTCAACATTTAAATAGTAAATCTTATTCACCCATAATTAATCTCGGTCATCTTCATTCAAACTTAGTCAACCATATTCAACTATCATCAACCATGGTTCACTATAGCCAATAATAACGATGATACTAATAATAGTAGTAAATAATAAAAATGTTTGATAATAATAATAATAACATTAATACTTTTATAACATTTTTCAATAGCGCAACTCTCTTCAACGACGGTCGAACTAGCTTAATTATGGTCAACCATGGTCATATGGTTATCCACGATTAACATTCTCAACCATGCTAAAAATGGTCAAGCATATTCATCCATAGTTAAATATTGAGAGTCATTCTTAGAAATGTTCACCCATAATCAACCATAATTGACCATAGACAACCATGGTTGATTGTAGTTAATAATAATAATAATAAGGTTTAATAATAATAATAATAATAATTTTAAATGTAACCATAATCAAAATAGCTTAGCTATGGTTAACCATGGTCGTCATAGCCATCCATAGTAAACATTGTTAACCATAGTGGACATGATCAACCATATTCACCTATAGCTAACATGGTTAACAAAAATCAACATTGCAATGTGACAAACAAAAAAATGGTGTTGCACTATGACAAATAGATAACAATTTGACAACATGATGACATAGTCAAATATAATCAACCTTTATGGTTATCCTTTATAGACTATTTTTAAATAGTCAGCAATGGACAATCTTGATCAACTATAAGTTGATCATAGTCAAGCTTATCATTCTTATTCACCTACAGTCAACCTCAATCACCCTCAACTAACCATATTTAATTATATTCTACCATGGATGATTATAGTCAACCATGGTCTAACATAATCAACTTTACTCAACCATAGTCAAAATTTAATAATAATAATATCAATATTATTATTAATATTAATGAAGTTTATTAATAATATATAATATTAAGGTTTATTAATAAGGATTTTAATAAGATTTTATTTATAAAGTTTCATACTTAATGAGATTTAGGGTTTATTTATTATTTAAATTTAAAAATTATTATTATATTATTATTAAAAATGTTTAATAATAAGGACTATTAATAATATTAATATTAATACATTTTATATTAATATATTAATACAACTTAAAATTTAATAGGGGAACTATATTTAGCGATGGTCAAACTAATCCAAATATGGTTAATCATGGCCACTGTGGTAATCCATAGTTAATATGGTCAACCACATTCGTATCTAGTTAAATGTTAATGACCATGGTCAATAATATTCAACCATAGTAAAGCACAATTAACCATAAACTAGCCTAGATCCATCTTGACTACAGATTTACCAAGCACCGAGAGGGATCAAATCTCTTGAGGTGCAAACCTCTTTCAAAGTGAAAAAATATTTGATCCCTCTGGATGATTGGTAGATCTAGAGTCAGAATTGATCTAGGCTAGTATTTTACATTTTAGATTACATTACATTTTACATGATATTTTACATTTTCATTTTTTATTGTGAAATGAGTTAGGGTTTTTGGGCATGTGGTATTGATAAGCCATTGTATTGGCCCATGGTGTTATAACAAAAGTTATTTACAAGTTAATAATATCTATGGTAAAGTGGGGGTGAATATCCATGGTTAAGGATCCTGTTATATTGTAGCTTTATTGTAAACATTAAGTTTCTATCTGATTATTAATTAAATTTAAATATGGTTGTGGAATCATTATTAGTCTTTTCCAATGCATGACTCTAGCAATTAGTCTTTGCACAACGTAATGCCATGTGAATTTACATATTTTATGTCTTAATTTATGGATATGGTTGCAATATTCATGCATTACTTTTAGATATTTGTGCAGTTATTTTTATTCATAAGCTTTGTAGGAAAACCATCCAAACATCCCCATATTGGGCTCTATATTACTTTCAACCTTTATTATATTTTAATTGAGGTGACATATAAATGTTAA
The DNA here is from genome assembly GCA_000404065.3 of Pinus taeda. Lineage (NCBI taxonomy): Eukaryota > Viridiplantae > Streptophyta > Pinopsida > Pinales > Pinaceae > Pinus > Pinus taeda. The sequence goes on from APFE031631155.1 coordinate 36,355, forward strand.
ATGTTAAATGTTTACAAACATTTACACCACTACAACAACGCTCCCATACTAGGTTGTAGAGTGTCTCTCGGTGCATCAACCATGATCAAAATTGACATCACAATATATCAAACAAAAGCCAATTCCACAATTGGACGAACAAAATTTGGAATCACAATGTGATGAACCAAAACTAACATGGCATGTGATGAGAAAAATTTGCATCAAAAAACAAAAATCAAACCATGGTTAAACATGGTTTATCAATGTGGATCATGCTTGACTAGGGTTGACTATAGTAAATCTTAGTCGTCCATGTCAATCATAATCATCCGTAGTCAACCATGGTTAATCTCAATCAACCATGAGAAAACATTGTCATCTTTGATCAACTACAATCACCATATAGTCAACCTTTGTAAACCATTATCAACCTTAGTTGATCAAGAGCAATTATATTCATCTTAAATCTACCATAGTCACCATAGTCAGTCATCTCAACCATAATGAACCATTGTTAGTCATAGTTAATGTGGTAAATCAAATTCAACTATGGTCAACATGGTTTACTACATAATCTAATATGGTTGATCATATTCAACTTTGGTAGCCCATAAATAACTAGGGTCAATATTATCAACCAATATCAACCATAGTTGACTTTAGTTGACATGGTTAATCATAGTTAATAATGGGTGGTGATGGTCAATCATAGTCTACTTTAGTTAGTGATAGTCAACAATAATCAACAATGGTCAACCATGACCAACCGTGGTCATCTTTGATAAACAATCATTAATGTTGGAAAACCATGGCCAATCATGCTCAACATGGAAAACCATGGTCAACAATGGTTAGAATGGTCAAACATGCTCAACCAAGGACACCATGGTTGAACATGGTCAATCATGTCCATCCATTGTCAAAATGAACAACTATAATCTATGATAGACAACTATCGTCAAGCATTGTCAAGTTGGTCAAATCATGTTCAACCATAGTCAACATGGTCAACCAATGCAAAAACATAGTCATCCATGTGCAACCATGGTTAGTCATTATCTAACATGAACAACCATGGTTAACAATGGTCAATCATAATATATCATAGTCAACTATAGTTAGTTGTGGACAAATTATGGTTATCCGTAGTCAACTATATGTCGACAATGACAAACCCTTTATTAATGTGGCTATGCTAGTTAACTATTATTGACAATGACAATGATAGTCAACTATATGTTGACAATAACTTGAATATATTTATCCATGGATAACCATAGTCACATCCTTCCCATACACATTTGCAGTCAACTAGAATAGCCACATTAATAAATATGATTGATGTATGCCAGTCGACATTATTTTCATATGTCAATTGTTGTATAAAATGCATATCAATTAGTCTATGAAAGGTGGAAATGAGGTTTTTCTTTATATCTCAATCACATTTATTAATATGGTTGTGTGTATTATCAATATATATAGAAATTGTATAGAAAGTTGGAAAATTCAATTGTAGTCATCGTTTTTAAACATAGATTATAGTTCTCCATCCATTATCAACATGAACAACTATAATCTATGATAGAAAACTATGGTCAACCATATTCAATCCCATCAACATGGTTGACAAATGCACAACCATAGTCATCCATGGACAACCATTGTCAAACATGAACAACCATGGTGAAGCATGGTCAATCATAACATATCATAGTCAACTAGTTAGTTGCGGATAAATGATGGTCATCCATAGTCAACTATGTTGGTCATGATAAATCCTTTTTAACCACAACTTGAATATATTTATCTATGGACAACCAAATCACATCCTTCCCATGCACATTTCCCCTCAAATAACACAACCACATTAATAAATATGATTGATATATGCCAATCAACACTATTTTCTTAAGTCATTTGTTGTATAAAATTCATATCAAGTAGTAAATAAAAAATGGAAACTAGACAAATGACCATATCCCAACTACATTTATTAATATAATTATGTATATTTTCAATATATAAAAAATGGATAGAATGTTGAATTGCGCTCATCTTTGTAACCTTCACCATTTGAAATCAAAATCACGTGATAACATAAATGTTCCTAGCTTTACAGGCAGATGGCCAAGGATCAAAGCTTAAAATAACCTTTCATAACCTCTACCTAAGTACCAGGGAACCGAAATCAAGAGACCGTGGCGGGTGACAACAAGCATGACATCTAGAATGAGTATCCGATGAGATCCTTCAATGGGGCATGTAAATATGGACTATGTGGATGTGTTGTACTCATTGTTATTGAACCTCACAAGTATTATTACTTTTAGTGGAAGGGTGGTTCCAGTTCGAACAACAGAGTGGAAATCATCGCATTATGGGGGCTGCTATTCACTGCTAATTAGCTCAACATTTCCAATCTACATATTTTCGAGGACTCTAAAGGATGCATTGATTCGATAAAGGGATTGTCATGTTTCCAACCTCATCTTTTGACCTATTGGATGAAGCGCATTTGTAATCTGATAAAAATGCATTTCAAAACATTGATTTTAATCATATATGCAGGGAGTAGAACCTCATCACTAACATACTCTCCAAAAGAGGCATTTCAGCATCCCCTGGAATCATACATTATCTTGTATACAACCTAGACTCCAAATTTGACTTTGGCACTATTCCTACCTCTTAGATACTTTATTTCTACTGTATTTTTGTAACTAAGCTCTTTTGAACACTGGATGAACTTTCAGTGGATGATAGCATAACGGTTTGTTTATGTTTTGTTTGGTTTTGTTTTTTTTTTCGGGTTTTTTTGTTGCTAAGTTTGATATTATATACTGAAATAAAACTATGTAATTGTAATTTCTTTACTAATATTAAAGAAGGCGCTCTTTCGACTGCAAAAAAAAGTAAAACTATCAACTTCGTGATGTACCAGAGAATCGAAATCAAGGAAATATCTTGGAACTTGCAACCTATGGTTCTGAGCATAGAAATGTGAATTCATGCAGAAGGCCTACCCTAAGAGGGTGATGAAAATAACCTGTCGAACTAAAATGAGAGAACCTGCAGAACCCAAATAAATCGTTAATTGGATTGGGCAATTATGGAATCAAAGAACCTAAATTCAATTAGACGGTTAAGCTCCCAGTTAGGGATTTCACTCCCCTTTGTTCTGAAATTGTGGGATTAGTTGGGGGCATTGAGCACTTGGTATATGGGCGTGAGTTTTTCCGGTGAGTTAAAAAGGGAAAACCCTGCAACCAAAGAAGGGACCAAAGAGGGAATAATTAGGCCAAATTGTTGATCTCAAAGTCCACAATAAATACACGATATTTTCAAGTTAAAAATTAGGGCAAAAAACATGAGGTATAATTGATACATGAATAATTATATTCATGTAGTTTATTTATTAAATTTTTAGAAATATTTATATATTTTTAGGTTTAATTGGTTAAGGATGTCAGGAAATTCTTCTTATGAGGCAAAGGTGTCTTTTTGCAGAAGCACCAATCAATCTATATTTCTTTGTTTGACAGTCTTTTCTTCTTAGTAGATATATCCATTGTGGTGTGGGCATTGTCAAGCATTAGAACCTACATATAATAAAATTGCAAAGAATATTCGTGAGATTGACTCCCTTATCTTAGCTTAGATGGATCCCCATGTAGCATGGTGCAAGCTCATAACTTTTCCAAAGAATGTGGATTGAACAATGTGAAGCAAAAATTGAAAATTATTTGCTTAGAAGGTACAAAAATTCACATGTACAATTATGTTTTTATTTTTAATTTTTTTGCAGGTATCATATATTTTATTTGATTAACTTAATTGTAATAATGAAAGATATGTATGACACCAATCCTTCTCGTCCATTGTATCTTGACATACAATAATGCAGAAATCAACACATTTAGAATCAAATTATGTGCAAGTAGAATGTAAAAGACGACAATCTTTTGGTCAAGTGAGAGAGTTTAATATTGAAAAATGGTCAAAAAGCGACTATGAGAGGAGAAATAAATATTCACTAAACTTGCATGGAAGGAAATAATCTTAGCATCAAATGTACACTTTGCAACCTTTTTCACTTTTTGTGAATAAATTTTGCTTTTTGAGTCATAAAAAGTATTTTACATTTATTTATAGGCCCCTTCATGGTCAAATACATAGCCAAGTCTCCCAAAATAAAGGAATGCTCATGGATGCTACCATGAGATTTCACCATGGTACCTCTAAATAGTGAATTAAAGTTGCTATGTTAGCTAAAATACTTAGTTAATCAATTCTCAACAAAATAATCCACTTCTCTCCTATCAAACAATGTAAAGTTGTTTAGATCGACTCAAGATCCCCACACAACCACCAATAAGACAAGTGAACACTTGCCTGGTGCCTTTGATAATTACCTCTTATTCATTTCTATTTTCCTCCATTTTCTTACTTCCTTATAAATGAATATGTAAACAATAGTATTGTTAAAAACATCAATCTAGCTTTATTGATATATCCATTTCATAGATTTTATTTATTAAACATTAATTATGTAAGATAATTAAATTTAATTGGTGTAATAAATTTAATTTAATTGTTAATGGAATTAATAATTTCATAATGTTGTTGACAAAAAACTTTAAAATTAACTGACAAATCAAAAAGTGTTACTAATATTAATACAATTTTTTAACAATCACTACTATTACAACTAAAGTATTGAAACTAGCATTAAAATTGACTCCCAACTTTGAAAGTGATTGGCGAATAGTAAATCCACAATATTCTATGGATAACACCTTTTAAATAAAAAATTACATAACACCTTTTAAACCAAAATATTAATAAGAATAATAGAATCAAACAAATATACTATCACTAATACTCCTTTCTTGAATTAAAAATCATAACATTTTAAAAACTATAACTTACGCATAGACATGATTATAAAAATTAAAAATAAATCAATAAACCAATAAATTAAAAGAAATAAAGAAAACCCAAATAAACAACAATAATAATAATAATAAAATTACCTAATGGGGATGCTTAGCAAGACAAATAGGCTATGGGGGTGACTTTTGCCACCTTATACCAATGAATGCATTAATTATCGGCATGACTACCCCCATGCAGTTTAATGCGTGTCAAGATTGAGGATGTCAAGGCATTCCTCTTATGAGGCAGAGGTGTCTTGTCTTCTTGCAGAAGCACTAATCAATCTATATTTCGGATCAGTAAGCACTGTCGTGGCACCGAGATTGGTGTTACAGCCACAGGGAACTATGTCGGGGGAATGGGGAGTGGTGTTGCAGCAACGGGAATGGTGTTGCAGCAACAGGGGATGGTGTTGTAGCAACAGGGGTGGTGTTGCAGCAACAGGGAATGATGCTGCATCAACGGGAAATGGTGTTGCAGCAACAGGGGTAGCGTTGCAGCAACAGGGAATGGTGTTGCAGCAACAGGGGTGGTGTTGCAGCAACAGGGAATGATGTTGCATCAACGGGAAATGGTGTTGCAGCAACAGGGGTAGTGTTGCAGCAACAGGGAATGGTGTTGCAGCAACAAAAATGGTGTTGCAGCAACAGAGATTCGGAGTCCGCCTTATGGTTTCTTTTGAAGCCTTGCTCTCAGCTACTTTCCACGTTCTATCTGCAAAATCTGAAAATATAATATTGCAATCCTTGGCAGGAATTATTAGTTCCTAAAAAAAATGTCTAATCTTAATAATTACATAAATAATAGAAATTCAAGTGTTCTGAGGGACGGCAAGTTCCTCTAAAAAAGAATACTGTTTTATTGCCATGCAAGTAGCTTTGAAGTCTTCTTTGGAAATCGGCCGCTAATACAACCGAAGTCGGTAGCCATTCACCAACAGCAGTGTTCTGCTCCCATCAATTGTTACTAGTCTAACTGTTCCATTTGGGAAAACAGTGTCCACTTCATACGGTCCCAGCCATCTTGTTCTCAGCTTCCCTTGAAAGTTTTCGAAACGTGAGTCGTAAAGGAGAGCCCAGTCACCTTTTTGGAACTGCTTTTTCTTAATGGTTCTGTCATGCCATCTGCTCCTTTGTTGTTGTATCATAGTTGTTTGGTGGACGACATCTAGTCTTTTCTCTTCCAATTCCTGTAACTGCTGCAACCTGGCTATCTGTGCATCAGTTAAATCTAGGTTAACAGCTAAGGCAGTTCTTAAAGTTTTAATTTCAAATTCTACAGGAAAAATAGCATTCTTTCCAAAAACCAATTCATAGGGTGAGAATCCTGTTGTGTTTCTCCAGGTGGTTCTGTAAGCCCAAAGAGCCTTGGGTAAACGCTGAAACCAGTCCCTTCTATTCTCCTTTATTGTTTTTGTTAAGATAGCTTCTATGACCTTGTTTGTGCTTTCCACCTGTCCATTCACTTGAGGGTGGTAAGGTGTGGTCATCTTATGTTTGATA
>APFE031631156.1:28173-39340 GCA_000404065.3 Pinus taeda
TTTCCTATAAAGGAAACTCATGCATGCAGTCAAGGTAAGGTTCCCTGAGGATTGTGCAGTTCATACAGGGTGTGAGATCAGTGTGAGAGATAAGTGTTCCACTTGGTTGAGAGTTTTCCACTTGGCAACAAGAGTATCACCCAGGAGAAACAACACAAGGAAATAGGAGCTTGGAGAGCAGAGGAGAAGGCTTATGAGAAGCTTTGATTTCTTGTGAGCATCTGTGAGGATTGTACTGAGAGCTAGATAGTTGTTATAGCAAAGGCTTTGTATAATTCCTATGTATTTCCACCTTGTATGATAATACAGATAGTGGGCTTTTTAGCTGAGACTTTCCCCAAAGTATTTTCATGTGTATCGTGCATTGATTCTTCTTCTTCTGGTTATATTGTTCAACTCGATCTTTCTCAATCTTTAAGCTTGTACAAATTGATAGTAGAAGTAGTTTATAGTATTTTTCTTTGGTTATATTGCATTATCAGGTTAATCTATAGTCAAATTTTCTACATAGTCTTAGAGGTAGATTTGTAGAGAATTTGCAGAATTTCTACACATAGTCACTTCGGATGAGAATGTGATCTATTTGCAGGTGGTTACCAAAAGGTCAAATGATTAAGGGTTTTGTTGGTGTGCAATATAGATCGAACCTGGGTCAGTCCAATCCAAACCAATGCCTAAAGAATCAACCTAATTAGTTCATGGCCATAGATACTATTTTTAGGTTGTTTCCCCCCCTTTGTTGTCCTATTCATGACTTGCAATGTTTTCAACAAGAAATATGAAAGGTTAATTAGTTTTCAATGCCTCAAATGGATAATTAGTTTGAAATGGTATAAAAATACCATAACCTATCTACCTTCATAAGTAATAACTTTTTTTATACCCAAGGTGGAGGAAAAGATGGTCTTTGTATACCCTTTCCATTACCTTGCACAACCTCTCCTTCTACAAAGAATTACTTATGAGACATATTCACTATTGTTCATCTCTCGAACCAGTAGTCTTGAGTCTAAGGTATAAAATTTACATTAGATAATAGATCCTCATCAACATATATTTGCAATACCCTTACTATGTCTATTTGGTTTTCAAATGCCAAATAGAATTCCCTAGTGAACAATTTTCTCCCTTTCTGACCTTTACAAAGTTGGACACCCACCCAACCTTCTAAAAACTACTAGCCACTTAAAAAATTCTAGTAATGCTCCATGTGATCCAATTCATAGCATGTAGGAGGTTCCCCCATTATGGAATTGTTGGCAAAGAGAAAGATTATAGAGGGAGGAATTTTGGTATGAATGTTTAGGGTAGGATTTGCATGGGAAAAAATGGGGAATTACAAAGAGGAGATATTTTTCCTTTAAAGCACCATCATTTGGCATGGTATTAAGGAAAAATCATGGAAATTATATTTATATGTGGCTAATGACATTGATTAGTGATGGAACTATGTTTTTTAAATGGTTGTTTTAACTTACCCTATGTTATGGACCTAAGTAGAGTTTTTATTAGACTTCAACTAGACTTATATACTTGGTATGATGAGTATGGAAGTACCTCCCCCAACCAAGGGACTCATTCATCCTTAGGTAAGGTGATTTAACCATTAGAATGGTAATATCATAATTGGAACTAGAAGTAGTGGAAGAGTACATACCAATAACCTTATCATTAACCTGATGGTAACTAAGTCTAATTATTTTCCGGCTCTAAATTTGTCTCATGGGTGACTGAAATTGACCATTGTTGAAATGATTGATGTGGCCCTATAAAAAATCACATATGCATTGAAGATGGATATTAAGGGTGAATGAGATGGACAATGGTGACCTCGATGACTAAAGAGCGTTTGAAAATTATGAGAGTTAGACAAATCTAGCATCATTTGGAAAGTTGTAATGACTTAGAAAGATCGATTGTGTTGAAAATGATAAGAATTGATCTGGATCATTGGAGGAATTAGACGAAAGAAGATCAAAGAAGATAAAAAAATATAATAAGAACTAAAAAATTCCCAGCAAGTTAGCTATACCAGTTCTACTCTAGATTGAGTGTGCTTAGCTACAAATTTCTCATCAAATTTGACACATTAATGTTAACATGATCCAAGTTGTTTAAGAAATGTAACTTCATGAGTGTAAAAGGAATGTGTCATAATGCATGAGATAAATATTTCAAAGAAGAATTATAAAAATAATTGAGAATAGGGCACAATGCATAAAAGAAATGTTGACATTATAAAAAACTTCTCATCAAATTTGGTAAATTAATGTTAACATGATCCAAGTTGTTTAAGAAATGTAACTTCACGAGTGAAAAATGAATGTGTCATAATGCGTGAGATAAATATTTCAAAGAAGCATTATAAAAATAATTGAGAGTAGGGCACAATGCATAAAAGAAATGTTGACATTATAAAAATAACTTAGAATATGACACATGTGCAAGAGAGGTATTTCAGAAAAAGAAATAACAACGAAATCAAATATTTATTGCATTGATAATATCCCATGAGACTACTTTATGAGAAAAATAATGCTTTGCTCCTAGTGAATTCTCATATTTATAATTGTTATGGGTGCATTTATCCTCTTTTATATTTCAAAATACCATGGGTAAATACTACAGTTTACAAAACCATGGGTGAACACCACGGGGAAGATATAATAAATTAAGAAACCATGGGTAAATATAATAAATTATGATACCATCCGTAAATACCATGGTGTACAAAAGCCATGGGTGAGTTTGCAATTAGCTTCTAGCTTTAATATTATGATTTATTTTGTTTATTATCATGCACTATCCATGGTTTTAACAACAATTGATAGAAAAAGAATCATTAACTGTGGTAATTGATAAAATTTTGTAACAAATATATAGTAAGTCTCTCAAACATACCACTACTAGGATTCATGAAAGTGACAACAAATATGTAAATGGTTTTTGTAGTGGGGTGTTTCTATAGAAAATTTGTGGGATGGTTATGCAACAAGTTTCAAATAGGTTCCATAGCATGATGGTTCCGTATCAAATCTATTGGATGGTTCCACAACAATTCTACAAATAGGTTTTATAGAAAGTTTGTGAATAAGTTCCATAGATCCTTTTTAGGATGGTTCCATAGAAAATCTATGAGATGGTTTTACATGTGATTGTTGATGTGTTTTCATGTCACACATCAAATAGAGTGATAAACATCTATTTAGTTGCCTCATGCAGATCAATGGTGGTTGGGTCATGAACTCCCAGAAATCATAACTTGAGTTCCCAAAATTCAATTTGGGAAAAAAAGTGGTTTTAAGGGCTAAATTATATGTATGAACTCAAAAAATTACAAGAAAAAGTGTGACCTATTTTCGGCGTATCAACAACAAATTTTCTAAAATGATTCATAGAAAAGGGTAATAAGGAATATATGAAGTGGGACCCATATTGGAGGATGAATTTCTAAATTCATATTTTCAAAATGGATCTCTATTTAGTTAACACAGAGTAAAAAACTAACCATAAGTAGTTCCAAGGATGGAGATAAGATTATTAATGGGAAAATCACAATCATAAGGTAGTGGTTGAGAGGGATAGTTTTCATTCCATAGGTTGTTTTTCTATGATTTTGTGGATGTTAATTTTTTTTTTTTTAAGAAATTCCCTTTCTTTCTCCCAGTCTTTCAACATCCATCCTGATGAGTTGTCTTATATATTTGTGAAGTGGATCCCTAATTGTAGTTTCTTTTCTTCTTCTAGGTAACCTCATATTATTCAGTCCATAGTAGAAAAATCCTAGTCCCTTAGGGACAAACTCCTTTACTTTTTACACTTAAGTAACAAGATTTTGTAAAGTGTTTTAGGAACTTACCATTCAAAACCTAAAGTATGTAAAATCATTCTTTAACTCTCTGATGGGTCCAACCCTCATCCTTTTGTATGGATGTAAATGTTTGATTGAATGAATTATTAATGGAATAATTTTTGGGGGTATCCAACGGTTGTTTGATATTATGTTGTATTTATTTTTTTGGTACGAGTTTTGGCTGTGAGGGAGACCCCTGTCTCTACTTTGGATTCCATCCTCCTACCTTATGTTGTGCTATGGAACCCTAACACTTGACTTACTCTGTCATTTTCGACCTTCACTTGTTTGTGTTGAGAGACCCTTCGCTCCGGTTTCCACCTGTGACTTCGTAAGGGTTTTCTGGTGCTTTGTTTGTGCTTCTCGGCCACAGGTCTGCTCTGTTAGCTGGGTTCTGTTGGTGTAATGGTGGTGTCTATGACTTTCTGTCCGCTGGTTTATTCGAGGGTTTCCGAGCTCATTTCTTAGTTTTTTGCAGGTGATCCCCTACGTTTTGAAGGCTCCATGGGCGTGGTTAATGGTTGCTTCCTCTTGAGTGTATTTATACCTCTGTATTTTTAATTCTCGATTTAATGGTTTCATTGTATACTTTTTCCACTGGTTGTTGTGTTTTTAGGTCGCAGCCACAAGGTGACCCAATATTCGACCTCTGCTCATCTGCTAGGCACAGGTAAGCTTTCTCTCTTTGATTCAGCTTCACACTTTTTATCTTCTGTTTGTGCCAACAGGTTGTGCTCCTTGTGAGCAGGGGCTCCTTGTTGGTTTGTGGCCTATCGAGATATCTCCTCCTGTGATTCGGCTCCTCCTCTAGTAAGTGTGGGTTACAAACCCTTGCTTTGATCCTATTCTTCAGTTAGGGTTTTATTCTTCTAGTTATTAACTACTATAAACTCTGGTTGCAGGTGGATGTCGGGTGCTATAGCTATGGGCCTCGGTTCCTGTTGCGACTTGCTAGACTAGGTAGGGTCTTTCCATGAAACTTGTGTTTGGAATCTGTTGATAGTTTTATGTCTTTGGTTGCAGGCTTCAACCTCTCTATTGGTCACTTATGTAAATACTTCTATCATTATAATAGGCAGATAGTTCTTTTGGTTTTAATTTGGGACTGTGAAAATTTAATTCATCCTCAGGGTTTTGAACCCAGATTCCTCTGTCGATTTTGTAATATAAACTCATCCTATCTTTGGATTGTAAATGAATTTAATATCTCTGTAGATTTGCTTCAAAAAATATTTGAAAGGAAAAGTAACATGTTTTAATTTATATGGTAGCTAGTAATAGATATTTTCTCCTTGCTGGGAATATGATTGTGGCTGTTATGAAGCCCTCCAGTAATAGCTGCATTTTTCTTTACCACATGCTCGATGTTCTTCAGGAACCATAGGTATTTGATGTAAATAATCATTGGTTCTTTGACAATTGTTTCATCTGTGTGATTGGTATAAATTCTTCCACCAAATCTCTATTTTGTTGATTCTGTTATTCTAGATTCCTGTTAAAAAGTTAATCTGCCAGTTCTTGTCACTATTTAGAAATACACTCAATTCATTTTAAAATAGAAAAGAAATTATACTCTTGTTGCAAATGGACTGAGATGATTTCAGAAATCTCTTGTATGTTTCTATTGTTCTTTTGCTGTGATGGAAATCCGATCCTATAATGTTTCATTTTCTTCTTTTTGTATGATTTGTAAAACAATTTTAGAAATTGTCAATAGTTACATGTAGTTACCATGAGTAACTGTTAATTTCCGCTTGTCTAAATTCTGAAATTAATTTAAAAACAGTAATTTTAGAAAAAAAACATCATAATGAAAATAAAACAGAACTTGCTATCACGCCCTAAATGCTAGTAACTAAGAAAATTTAAAAGACTCAGGTATAGTGACCTATGAACCTGTCAACCTATGAGACAAATACTTCCTCTTCTTCAACCCTAGTGGGATGCTCCTACATCAGGCTCTTGAGGTAAAAAAATTCACGGCTCCAGTCCATGAGCTCCTTGATAGAATACCCTGCACGTTGTATCTGTCCTACATCAAGCCACGAACTATCCTCAATAGGAGGTTCTTCCACTTGATGAGGTACTATACGTACTCCTTCCTCCAAGTCCGCTTGGCCACTTGTGCATCGAGGATTCCTTCGATTTCAAGTGGTTGAGCTGAAGGCATTTGTCCATCCATGAACTACTCTTTTCCTGGGTGTCCCGCTTTGGCTGTGCCGAACTGTCCTCTTCTAGATTGGTAGTGTATGGGAATAAATTTGCCACATTAAAAATGGGTGATATTCCTATACGTGGAGGCAATTGCAGTTCTTAGGCATTTGTAGAAAACTTACGCAGAATTTTACAAGGTCTAAATTTTTTGAATTTCAGCTTATTGTATTCGCCCTTAGGAAATATTTCCTTGTGTAGATGCGCTAGGACCTGATCCCCTACATTAAATTGTACCTCACATCATTTCAAATCAGCTTTTTGTTTTTACCTCTGACTGTTGTCCTGTAATTTCATCTTCACTTGCTCATGTAGGTCGTTAATTTCTCTTGTAAAGTATTCCCCGTTAGCACTTATTTTCTCCTGCTGTCCCAAATCCCACAACTCATGCACTCCTCGGGGATGCATTCCATACAAGATCTGAAAAGGACTACTTCTTGTGCTTCGAGTCGGTGAATTGTTGTAAGTGAATTCTGCTTGAGCAAGTATAGGATCCCACATTTGTTAATTTTCTCCAGCTAGACTCCACAACAGGTTTCCTAAACTTTTGTTCACCACCTCCGTTTTCCCATTAGTTTGTGGGTGATAAGCGGAGTTGAAATTTAACTTCGTGTCTAGCTTTTCGACAAGGTGTACCAGAAATACCCTATGAATTTCACGTCCCTGTCAGAAATTATGGACTTAGGTAAGCCATGTAGTTTGACGACTTCGGTGAAAAGCATGTGTGCTACATGGGTAGCATCACTGGTCTTTCTGTAAGGGATAAAGTGTGCCATCTTTGAGAATCGGTCCAACATCACCATGATGGAATCAAAACCTCATTGTGTTTTGGGCAGACTCGGGACAAAGTCCAGACTGACTGAGTCCCATGGTCTGTTTGGAATAGGAAAGGGTGTGTATAACCTCTTATTTTGACTGTGCCCTTTTGCGAACTGACATATCTTACACCTGGTCACATACCGTTGTACGTCTCTTCGCATATTTGGCCAGTAATAGAAATGATTGAGCCGATCTAAGGTCTTATTAATGCCGAAATGTCCAGCTAGACCTCCACTATGTTTTCACGGATGATATTCTCCCTCATCGAACATTCTAGGACACACAATTGTCCTCCCTTGAATAATAGCTCCTCCTGCAAGTTATAGTCCAGCCATGGATTATTGTTCCTCAATAATGGATTCTAGCTGGCTTCATAAGCCTCCTTAAAATCTGCATCTGTTTGATACAACTCTTTCAAGTGTTCAAATCCTAACACTTGTATTGTGCTCTCCTGTAAGAGTAGAACTCTTCTGCTTAGTGCATCTTCTACCTTGTTGGTTTGACCACTGATATGCTTCAATATGAAGGTAAAGATCTGTAAGTACTCCACCCATTTTGCATGTTTGTGATTCAGCTTATGTTGCTGCATAACATACTGTAATGCAAAATTATCAGAAGACAAAGCAAACTCATTACCCAACAGATAATGTCTCCAATGCTTCAAAGCTTGGACGATGGCATAAAACTCCTTGTCATAAGACATATACTTTTTCCTACTTTTGTTTAATTTTTCACTGAACTAGGCTATTGGTTTGTCTTCCTAGCTAAGTACAGCGCCAATGGATGTACCACTGGCATCACAATGAACTTGAAACAATTTGTTGAAGTCAGGTAGCCTCAAAATTGGCCTCTTAGTGATCTTCTTCTTCAATACCTAGAAGCTCTTCTCTGGAGCTTCAGTCCACTGAAAAGGTTGATTTTCCTTCTTGATTGTATCCAACATAGGTGCACAAGTTCCAATAAATTCCTTTATAAACTTGCGATAGAAACTTGCCAACCCACGAAAGCTTTGAACTTCGAACAGACTCTTAGGGGATGGCTAGTTAAGTATAGTTGCAACTTTTTCTAGATCCATTTCCAACTCATTTTCTGCAATCACAAAACCCAAATAGAATAACTCCTTTTGAAATAAAGTACATTTTTTCAGATTTATCTGCAACTTGTTTTGCTGTAACTTCTCTAGAACATATTGAACATGTCATAAATGTTCCTCCTTGGTCTTGCTGAAAATCAGTATATCATCAAGATACCCAATCAAAAATTTCCCAATGAAATCCTTCAACATCTTGTTCATCAGGTGCATAAAAGTACTAGGGCTGTTACTCAACCCAAATGGCATCACTAGCCACTCATACAGCCCTTCATTAGTTTTGAAAGTTGTTTTCCATTCGTCCCCTTCTCAGATTCTAATCTAGTGGTATCCACTCTTCAGATCTATCTTCGAAAAATATGTTGCCCCTCTCAAACAGTCCATCATGTCATCCATTCCTGGTAATGGGAACCTATACCTGATTGTAATTTTATTTATTGTTCGTGAATCTATGTAGATCTGCCACTCGCCTCCTTTCTTGGGAGCAAGAATTGTCAGAACTACACACGGGCTTAAGATTTCTCGAATCAGTCTCTTATCCGACAACTCCTGTAACCATTTCCTAATCTCCTCATTATCTTTGGGGCTCATCCAGTAAGCATCTTTATTTGGTAAACTAGCTCCAGGGATGAAATCTATGTGATGACTGATACTCCGCTTTGGTGGAAGCTTATTTGGTAGATCATCCACCTCAATGTTGCTGAATTCCTACAACATTTCCTGGATTTCTTCAGGTAAATCAGAAATTTCAGTTTGCAACAGCATTGTTCCTGGTCTCCTTACAACAACATACTTCACCTCGTCATCTTCAATCTATTTCAGAAATTGTTTTCAACCCACCAGTAATACTTTTGTTCCACTAGTCTCTACTGTTTCTTCCACCTTGATGGGTACTAGCGTATGCTTAATCCAATCCTTAACAAACTTGTAACAGTTTATTTTCCCGTCATGAACAACTTTTCAGTGATACTACCACGGTCTACCTAGCAGAATATGACACATGTCCATGGGCATGACATCACAAATCACTTTGCCAATATGGAATTCCACCTCGCACTGCTCATCAACTAGCAATTGGTGACCCTTCTATAACCATGACACCTTATAGGGAGTTGGGTGCTTCAATCGTTTTAAACCCAATTTCTCCACCATATCTGTTGCAACTAGATTATCAGTTCTTCCACTATCTATAATCATTTTGCAGCACTTTCCATGTGACTGGCACACAGTCCGGAATAATGCCTTTCTTTAGGTTTGTTCAATTGTTTCTTTTGCCAGTTTTAGCAGTACTTTGTTCAAGACTAAGGCCTCTCCTATCTCCGGTACATTCTCTACCTCTTGAAGTGGTGCCTCTACTTCTTCTGTCTGAGCAACATATGCTCCTCTTTGACCAACCTGTTCTCCTTCAGGATACTCAAAGGATTTGTGCCCCCACTTGTGGCACTGGTAGGCAACTCCTCTTCCTCTGCCATTTCCCCTTCGTCTCTGGTATGGCCTTCCTCCCCTAGTGCTACCTTCCTTTTCTATTGTCCCTGAGGTCTTTGAACTGCTTCCCTCTTCACTGTTGTTGGTAGTTCTTCCACTACCAAAGGATTGTCCTTTCCCATTGCCAGTTCCTCGTCCTCTCTTGGCATTCTACTTTCTTGTGATATTTTATTCTACCTTTAAGGCACTCTGGTATGCTTCCTCCATGGTTTTTGGAGAAAGAATACTTATCTCGTACAATATCTCTAGCCTTAGGCCATTCAAAAACCTTGATGTATTTTTTGGGGTGTCTTCAGTATAACCAGCTCTCAAATTCACCCGATAGAATTCCTTAGTATATTATTTCACTGTCATTCCTCTCTTCTTCAAATTATATACCTGTTGATGCAGAGCAATATGGCAATCTTCAGGCAAAATGTGCCCTTCATCTTAAGGCGGTGTTTCCCTTCAGCTTGGTAGCAGTGAATTTAACTCTCCTATCTTCGGTAACCTCCTCACATTCAAAATATTTGTCCAGCTCACTAATCTAGTCGAACAACACTTCTGTGGACAAACTACCATCATAATTCAGAATTTCAGGCTTTGGATTATTGCTAGCCAACAAGACTGACCTTAGCAATTTGATTTTAGCTCCCTCTTCATCTGATCCATCTATTGTAACTACAACTTCTTCTTCACTATCATCCTCTGCTTCTAGATCCCTTCTCCTTCCTGCTTCTACTGTTGCAAAACGGGTGTTCAGGATCATAATCTCTTCCCTCAATCCCTCATCTACTACTCTTCGAATAGCTCTGCCACAACCTCTTCTTCCAGCTTCCATTTTATTAACTGTTCTTGCTCTGATACCAAAAATGATGGGTCTAGCTCTCATCCTTTTATCCAGATGTAAATGTTTGATTGAATGAATTATTAATGGAATAATTTTTGGGGGTATCCAACGGTTATTATGTTGTATTTATTTTTTTTGTACGAGTTTTGGCTGTGAGGGAGACACCTATCTCTACTTCGGAATCCGCCCTCCCACCTTATGATGTGCTATGGAACCCTAACACTCCACTTACTCTATCATTTTCGACCTTCACTCATTTGTGTTGAGAGACCCTTCGCTCTGGTTTCCACCTGTGACTTCGTAAGGGTTTTGTGGCACTCTGTTTGTGCTTCTTGGCCATGGCTTGCTCTATTAAGTGCGTTCTGTTGGTGTAATGGAGTCGTCTGTGACTTTCTGTTCGCTGATTTATTCGAGAGTTTTCAAGCTCATTTCTCAGTTTTCTACAGGTGATCTCCTCTTTCCTGAAGGCTCCGTGGGCATTTTTAATGGTTTCTTCCTCTTGAGTGTATTTGTACCTCTATGTTTTTAATTCTTGGTTTAATGGTTTCACTGTCTAATTTGACCACTGGTCGTTGTGTTTTCAGGTCACAGCCAGAAGGTGACCTAGTATTCGACCTCTGCTCATCGGCTAGGCATAGGTAAGCTTTCCGTCTTTGGTTTATCTTCCCACCTTTTATCTTCTATCTGTGCTAACAGCTTGTGCTACTTGTGAGTGTTGGGTTGTGTTATATTCTTTCCACGACTAACCTACGTAGTGAACCAGGGGGTTAGAGGGGGGGCGGAGCCCCCCCTTCGTTGCGCCGATTGCGCAGCGGGGGGGGCGACAGCCCCCCCTGTCTAGGGGGTTTGAGGCGGGCGGGTAGCCCCCCTCTACGGGGGT
>APFE031631156.1:43781-63595 GCA_000404065.3 Pinus taeda
GTCGGTAGCTTGATGTACGCCATGGTCTGTACTAGACCAGACATTGCACATGTAGTGGGAGTATTGAGCAGGTTTATGTCAAAACTAGGGAAGGAGCACTGGACAGCAGTGAAGCAGGTTTTCAGGTATTTGCGTCGCACTAGTGATTATGGTTTGTGCTACCAAGGAAGACCAGGATTGGATAGAGTGTTGGATATCCATGGCTTTGTTGATGTAGACTGGGCTGGAGATCTGGACGAGAGAATATCTACAAGTGGGTATGTGTTTAACCTATTTGGATGATCACATGAAGAAAGAAACATTGGTTAGTGCTTTGCAGGATCACGTGCTAACCTGGTACATCAAGTACTCTAATGGTAACCCAAACGTTGGAGTGGTAGACATCCAGACCGTGCTGAATAAAGAATTCAATCGGCCCAAATCTGAGGCATAATCGATTGTGGGGTTCAAGGAAATCATGATGAAACCAGGTGAGACACCTTGGGAATTGGATCAGAGGTTGAAGTGTTAAATCCATAAAGCTAATATGAACTTAATAGATGGACACCACTATGAATGGTTTATGGCTTTGCTCCTACCACACCTAAGGGTTGCTTTGTCACAACAAAAGATTACGACTCAGGTAGATGCCTTGGAGATTGCAATGAGACTGCATGAAACATCGATGCAATATTTGAATCTGGGAGTTTAAGAGATCCATGCGTAGTTGCAAAATCTTTTCTTTGAAATGCAAAGTTTGAAGTAGGACAGAACAACTCGACCAGAGGTGCACAAAGAGATATGGTGCCTAAAATGTAAAGGCCAAGGACATGAAAATGACCATTTCCTGGTGTTTGTGAACTGTATTGCAGGAGGAGGACTGATGCCCTTGAGGTCGAAAGCCAAAGCAGGACCAAGCGCGGGTCCTGCATTGTAGTGTGCTATATGTCAGGTAGCAGGAAAACATACGACGAATAACTTTCATTTGCTGCAGAAGTTTATACAAACACCACAACAACTATTTCGCAAATTCTGTAGGTCGGTAGGGCATGATGAGCGCAACTATAGAAGTTATGAATTGATGATGGACAGAACACTCGCCTATAGGGTTCAGGGAGAAACACACCCCCTAACTAGAGCGCAGGGATGGAGTGATCAAGCTTTCAACAACGCGAACAAGGCCGAGGCAAAGGAGGACCTGGTAGAGGTCGAAGACAATTGATCTATTACAACTGCAGAGGATTAAGACACTATGCCTGCAAATGCACTAACCCTACACGATCGTCATGCAAATATTGTACTCAATTTGATAATGAGGTAGAGGATTGTCTACGCTGATAGCAAGGATGCACGACAAAGGGGAACTACCACCTCAACTGACTCAGAACCTATAGATGATGTTGTTTGAGCCTCACGATGAGGATCCAAATGTTAATATAGTGCTCCGAAGTGGAATTGCAACAAGTGATGATAAGGGTAAACAACCCGAAGACAGTGCATGGGTTCACAAGGCTCTGACGAAGGAGGTTGAATTTGATTTGGAGCGTGCACGTGAAACATTCATGGAAGCAAAGAAGAGCTTCATTAACGCCTCTACCTCAAGGAGCAAGGATAAGGTTGATTAGGAGATAGACCCTTCTATGCTTACAAACTTTCTAGAAACCTGCATGACACTGTTACATGATAGTAAGGCTGTGAAGGGATTATAGGAGCTTATAAATAGATGCACCGGAAATACTCAAGGTGAACCACACATGGTACGAAATATTGGTAAGCATAAAGCAAGGACAGGATGAGAGATGAGACTGATTGCGTAGATAGGAGAATATGAAATGGATCAGGTTATTTTGGATCTGGGGCCAAATGTGAACTTCCTACCAAATCATACTTTGGAATGGATGGGAAGACTCGCACTGCAGTGGTCTTTGATTCAATTAAGGATGGAAAATCAGCAGAAGATCATCCCCATGGGGCGGCTGCAAAGGGTGACTGTAGTTATTGAAGGTGCGAGTGCATTGGCTGACTTTGAAGTAATAGGAATTGTGGATGACAACAACCCCTACCCTGCGTTCCTTGGAATTAATTGGACTACTGATATGAACGGGGTAATCAACCTAAAGAAGCAAATGATGATATTTGAAAAGAAATCACTCCGTGTAATAGTACCCCTAGATCCTGCTAAAGGATCGTGCTATACTGAACCAGTCTGTGTTATGAGAGCAGTGGCGATTTGGACTGCATATACAAGATAATAGCACGAGACCGAGATTGGGTGAATCCAATAGTAGATGGATGAATTACATGGGATCACAAGAGTTTCTAAACCTCATATTTTGATGAAGAATTAGAGCATTGGTAGAATCGGCTACATGAAGTAAACACGCTAAGTTGTAACATGATGACACGATCTCTGCATTGCGTGTCATCAAAGGTAAGAAATCTGCCCACTTATGATGACCTGAATGATGTAGATGTATTTTTGGATGCATTTGAGAGGTAAGTACCCAAGAAGTAGCACTTCCGGCCTTTGGACTAGGAACTGTGTGCTATGCCTACAAGATGGTGGGGTATGCACAAGGGTAGCTTTGATGATTGATGCGAGTGTAGGAGGATGATGAGAACACAGTTTGGGAAATAGAAGGTACGAATGACAAACAAATATGATGGGAAGGATGATTCGTGCACACACTTGGCCAAATTGGCTCAGGCTTATGGAACGAAGCCCCAACCGGAATGGGTGCACTTATTCTATCATACCTTGGATGTCATCCTGATGAACTAGTACTTGGAAATAGAGCTCTTCCATGGTCTAGGTGAATGAGATATTCTGTGCAAAGGATTCATAATGACATTCAACTTTGAAGATGGGTTTGATTGTATTGACGAAGTGCTACAAGAAGTGAAAGCAATGATCTTTAGGATACCACAAGATCCTTTGGATTTGATTCAACCCGATTGGACGACTTAGATGAGCCACACACTGGAATAATATAATGTGACTGCTGAAGAAGAAGATGAGGATCCGCGAAAGATTAACATACCTAAAGCAGAGGGACACTGCGAGGTTGAGGGACTGCAGATTGAGAATCTTGATATAACCACACCACTGAAAACAAAATAAGCAAATATTGGTACAGAGGCGAAGTCCAAATTCGCGAATATTGTAGATTACTAGGATGATGCAACGGTGGATAAGGTCGTTGAGTTGCTTCGCAAATACCAGGATTTTTTCCCTACCAAGTTTACAGAGCTAAGAGGGATAATAGGAGACCGAAGTGTTATGAAGATCACGTTAAAACCCGACGTGAATCCGGTTAGGCAAAAACCTTACCGTCTCAATGCAAAGTATAAGGAGAAGGTCTGCTTAGAGCTAGACAAGATGCTTGCAGTGGGCATCATTGAGCCCATAGAAGAATTTGATTGGGTAAGCCCAATGGTGGTATAGGAAAAGAAGCAAAAGGATGAAATAAGGATATGCGTAGATCTGAGGAAGTTGAATAACGTTTGTGTTCATGATCCTTTCCCAACTTCATTCACTAATTAGGTGTTGGATAATGTAGGTGGCTAGGATGTGTATTCCTTCACTGATGGGTTCTCTAGGTACCATCAGATCAAAATCACGCCAGAGGATAAAAGCAAGATGACCTTCGCGACTGAGTGGGGATATTTTCAATACACTTTAATGCCTTTCGGATTGAAGAATGCACTTGCGATTTTTTCGTGCGTAGTCATGGATGCGTTCAAGGAATTTATTCATAAGTTCCTGGAAGTGTACTTTGATGACTGGACTGTGTTTGGGTTGTTGAAACACCATGTGGTAAGTGTGTGCTTGATGCTAGATACTTGTCGAAGGTACCATGTCATGCTCAATCTAAAGAAGTGTCTATTTTGTGTTCCCTTTAGGACTATGTTGGGTCATGTGGTTTGTAAACAGGGACTAATGGTAGATCCTGCGAAGATTGCAGTAATACTTAACTTGGAAGCACAAAGGATTGTGAAACAACTGCATGCAACCTTAGGACATACTGGGTATTACAGGAAGTTTATTAAGGGCTATGCCCGCATCACCGCGCCTATGGAAAATTTGTTGAAAAAGGATGTCACTTTATGTTGGAATGAGGACTATATGAAAATCTTAGATGTATTGAAAGAAAAGATGGTCACTGCGCCGATTTTAGACTTCTTGGATTGGAAGGAGTTTCATGTACATGTAGACGCATCATGTATAGCATTGGGAGCAGTACTGACATAGGCTGACAGAGGAGAATTGGACCATCCCATAACGTTCACAAGCAGAAGGTTATCCAAGGCTGAGAAGAACTACACAACCACCGAGCATAAAGGGGCAGCCATGGTATATTTGCTCCAGAAGTCTAGACACTATTTGCTGGGAGGCCATTTTAAGACGTATACGGATCATTCCGCATTGAAATACCCGGTCAATAAGCCTATGTTGGGGGGGTGAATCTATAGGTGGCTGTTATTGTTCTAGGAGTATTATTTTGAGGTTATTGTGAAACCTGGATGACTGAACGTGGGACCAGACTATCTGTCGCACATCGAAACATGGCAAGGGCCCACTAATGAGACACGGCAAAATTTTCTATCATTCCCCATCATCTGTACAAAATGGGGTATGATGAAATGTTGTGACAATATGTACCAAAGTTTGAAAGGAGAAGTATCCTTGTGGACAATCATGGGGGCACCGCCGGAGGTCATTATGAAAGGAGAGAGACTGTGCAGAAGATTCTACGTGCAAGGTTGTGGTGGCCAACCCTCCATCAGGATTCAAAAGCTTACTACAAGGTGTGTGATGTATGTCAAAGGACGGCTAGGCCATCACAAAGGGATGAGCTACCTCTGAATCCATAGATGACGTTACAACCCTTTGAGAAATTGGTGATACATTTTGTGGGACCCATTCAACCCCAAGGTAAGAAGATGGGAGCACGGTACATTATCACCACGACAAAGTATTTGACTTGATGGGTGGAGGCATAGCCTGTGAAGGATTGCACAGGCATGACTATTGCAAAGTTCCTCTTTGAGTATGTACTAACACGATTTGGGTGTCCAAATATTTTGACGAGTGATCGCGATATGCACTTTTTGAATGAGACAATCAACACGCTAACGGAGGAATTTCAGGTATATCAACAGAAGAGCACACCTTATCACCCATAGGCTAATGGGATGGTGGAAGCACTCAATAAAGTGTTGGAGAACACGCTAACAAAGGTTTGCAATGCTCAACGAAGTGATTGGAACCTACGCATACTTGCAGTACTATGGGCCTATCGGACGATATGCAAGAAGTTGACTGGACAGACACCCTTTAGGCTTGTCTATGGTATTGAAGAAATGATGCCCAAGGAATACATTGTGCCTAGTTTTTGCATAGTGGCACTAATAGGTATGATGGATCACAAAGCCCTGAAAGAGAGGCTTGCACAACTCACTGAGCTGGAGGAAGAGAGATTTCTGGCTAGATTCCACCAACATGTCCAAAAGCAATGCAAAAGGGCATGGCATGATTGGCACATTAAGTTGCGCACCTTTAAGGTAAATGACCTGGTTTTGTTATACGACAGTAAGTTTGATAAATTTCCAGGGAAGTTCAAAGTGCACTGGTTAGGGCCCTATGTCATTAAGGAGATTACCTACAATGGAGCAATTCAGTTGTTAAATTGAATGGAGATCCCTTCCTAGGAAAGGTGAATGGAAGCCGATTGAAGCCATACACCGATGGTCCAGCCATGTGACTATATGAAGGTAGCACGGTCTTAGCGCTCCACACAGCTAAAAGGAGGCACGATACTATAGACTACGCTGCCCATGTTGGGGAGCTGCGCTATTGGAGGATCGTCTGAAGCAAGGAAGTGTCACAGAGTTCGCAGCAGCGTGAAGGGAGCTGCACTACCCATGAATAAATCACACAGGTCAGTCGAAAAGTTACCGTTAAATTCATTGTTCATGATTTTACAGTAGAAATGTTGCCAAATGGAGCGGGCGACCAGCATTTAAGACGAAATTTATGGGTCAGATCCTTGAAAATCTGTCACCAATCTGGCATTAATGAATCGAATGTGGGGGGAACGGTCAGATTTGAATTCAAAATGTCTTATAAATTACAGGTGGTTGCTCAGTGAAAAAAACTTGGCATTTTGAGAATTGAGTTGTTGAGATCTCCTATGCGACTGAAGCCCTACTTGGATGAGGCTTACACGGTTACAGACTCTATTGAAGATAATATTGTGAATCTGAAAGCAACTTAGCAAAAGCTTCAGGCCGACAGTTCAGGAGCAGTGACTGAGTAGATGGTTCAAGAAGCGAAGCAGGCAGCCACACAGTGCACCGCCAAAGTTGTTGTCATACAGGTTGAGCTAAGAGATCTTTGCACTATTATCTTTGCACCGAAAGAGTGACTCGGGGGCGAGCCACGATCTTTGTGTTGCGTTCCTGCTAGGAACGAGATCCCCCAAGGATAGTTTTGGGGCTAAAAACCCATGTTTTGGGTCAAATTTTGTAATAAAGTTGTAAAGTCTCCACATTTTATGGCCACAGAGCACGAAGGTGTCATGAGTCATAAAGGGTTGTCCGCCCTTATTTTTTAAAGTGTAAAGTCAGTTGCAAAGATCAACCCATGGTCCGTAGACCATGGGATTGTATAAAAAGAGCTAAGTAAGTAAGCTCTAAGGAGGTTAGAAGTCTTTAGCAAAGAATGGAGTGAAGAGTATTGATAGAGAAGTCTAAGTGTTTCGGGTCTTAGCATAGGTAAAGGCTCTACAACTGAGTGTGCAGAGACCTAGGGTAGAAGTCCCCAATTGAGTGCGCAGACCAATGTAGCTATGTGCGCAGGGTAGATAGAGTCTGTAATAATCTAAAGATATCAATAAAGAGAAGTATTCTACAAATTCTGTGTATCTATTTCTTGTTAATTCATCTGGTTATATTGTGTTCTGGGTTTAATTTACCATGTTCATGTGATGTGCATGTATATGTGACTATATTAGCTAATCGAACGCAAGTAGGAATATCTGTTTACACAGTGCTAACTATGATTGTTTAGTAACATAAGTAATACACTTGGGATAACTTGGGAACCTATACATCATGTTGTCATAGCAGCGCGAAAGTACATGGATTGCAGGTTAAGGTTGCGTGGACGTCAATCGTACTCCTTTGCAGAGGTATTGAAGGGTGGAATAAAGGGCTAGGCTGACAGAGCCCAAGAACATAATGACCTGCATGATAGTAGGAACAGAGGGTATAAACCAACATCACAACCATCTCAGGGTGCGGAAACTTGCTTCCATCATCCCCACATGCTGCTTTAGGTGAGACTTCAGTTCATGCTCTGCAGGTTGATGCCGAAAGGGCTAGTAGTGTAGGGATTTGTTTGGATAACTAATGTTGAACCTAGGTCAGGCCCACGGTTATTTGGCTAACTCATTGTATGCCTTCTACATACTTTCCCACACTAAGTGGAGACTCATAGTGGAACACCTATTTTGATTAGGGATGATTCTTCTATTGATGTGTATGGAGAAAAAAGAGTTGATCTATACTATGGGACCTCTCACAATGTGTTTCATGTACTTACACTCTCCATAAATATTTTCTCCATATACTATATTACTCAAACATTCAGCAAAGCCATGTTCAATCATTTTAATCCTAACAAACCTTTTTGTTTTGATTTTTTTAATCCTTTTTTGTAGAGAAAAACCTTGTTGATGTCTCTCGATTTGAATAAGAAAGCTTATTTTAATTCACAAAAGTATTTAGGTCATTTTAAGAAAAAAAATTATCATTCTCGAGGTCCCTTCATAGATATTTAGAAAATTATTTAATTATTTAATATAAACTTCTCAAATGTAGAGAAGTTTCCCAAGCTTCTTCTATAAAATGAAGTCTCTTAACAATATTCATAGTGACATATGTTCTAATTCCTATCAACAACTGTGTATCCTTTTGATCCTTTGGATATTCCAAGTGTTATTGTTAATTAGAGTTCTTGAATAGATAATGGAGTCACGAATAGGGGTGTTGGATTAAGATCTTCTTCAAGCTCATGTATCCTCTTTTTCAATATTAAATTTTCAACTTATTTCTCTATTACATAATGAGCAAGACCATCCCCTATAGTCTAATGTAGTTTTAGGAGTTGAAAAGGTATGACTCCTAAAAAATCTCTTCCACTCTTCATTTGACTCGCTACATTGTTCTTTTTTTACACCTTTGCAAATTGAAACTTCTTAGTAGAATTGTCATAATGGGTGTCCTACATGGTTAAAGGATAATATTCAAATACAATATAATCTTTAGCATCTAGTTCTTAAAAAAAAATTGGACTCAACCATTTGAATGAGTACCTATTATGTAACTACAGTACTCTTTATTTCCATATCAGTGGGCCCTTTTGCACTTGAACTTTTACATTTATATGAAGAAACTACATGTCAGTTTTCAAGAGAAACATGAGGGGGTGGCTCTCCTTCATCATCGTTTGCATGATGTTGGTTGTTAGTGTTTCCTATTATAGAAATTGTTTCTTTTCTCTTATTTGTAGAAGAGGAACTTCGACTACTTTGTGGTTCCGGAGTCCAATGAGAGATTGTAGGCATTTTCCCTCTTTGATTCACTTTTCCTTCAGTATTAATACTTCCTTTTATCATAACATGGTAAGTTGGGGTAGGTGTCTTAAAAAATTGGTTGTCTCCACTTTCTCGTAAAATCCTTCTGAA
The DNA here is from genome assembly GCA_000404065.3 of Pinus taeda. Classification (NCBI taxonomy): domain Eukaryota; kingdom Viridiplantae; phylum Streptophyta; class Pinopsida; order Pinales; family Pinaceae; genus Pinus; species Pinus taeda. The sequence goes on from APFE031631156.1 coordinate 52,511, forward strand.
CAAATTGAAGCTTCTTATGGATTCCAAGTCATTAGAAAATATACCTTTAGGGTTGAATCCCTGGAAGGATTAAACTTCAATTAAATTAAAATATTTAAATAAGTTAGAAATTGTATAAAATGGGTAGAATTCCTTACTATAATATATCCTATAGTTAAGGGAAGTGTAATAAATTAACTTTCTTTTCTTATCAAATAAAATCAACCAATGGTTGTACTATTTGAATACTTTAGAAACAAAGTATCTGTTAAGAACAAAATTAGGGATTAATAATGGCTTTCCTTCATATCCATATATATATTAATAAGAGAGTTAAATTCTTGCTCATTGTAGCTTACATTTCCTATGAAAACTTTGTTGCTTCAGCAAAAATTATTTTGGCCTCTTCCGTATCAATATATCATTGAATTCACAAACAAAATGATCCTAGACTTGATTAAAATGAGATGAGGCCTTATGCTTCCACAAGAAAATATACCAAAACTAAATTGGTTTCATATTTAGGTTCATGTTGTTTTTATAGGGGATTCAGTGAAATATGTGGCATGAAACTATTGCCATCACCAGGTATGCCATCATATAGATTTTTTGGGTTTTGGGGAAATTAAATAGCTGCTATGGAAACTTGTTGGAAACAAATTCCCCTTAACCAAATAGAATGTCCTTTTTTAAAGACAACTTCAAAATTTTCAACTAAATCAGTAACAATTGCAATTGACTCTCACCTCATAACTAAGGAAAATAACCAAGAAAAATATCTATACAACTTTACAAAAATAGATGCATATGAAAGAACGATTAGATGGGATGGGTGCCAAGGGTAGTATAAATTCTTGTAGATTATCCATGTTATCACCTTGAGAGTGTAGGAAAGAATTAATTTCAACGAATTTGAGCTTCCTATTAGGCTCTAGTAGCTTTAAAAAATTTCTAAAAGTCTTAGCAGTAAGAAGCATTGGGTTCTTCTCCAAATTAAGCTTAATAGTTCTAGTCTTCAAATCAAACCATTTTTCACATTAGTGTCCATCCTTTTCTTCAAGTTGGTCTTCCATAAAAAAATTTGTGTTAGGTTCGTTTGTAGAAATTATGGTATATATTTGTAAATTCTCATGAAATTTGAATCAAAATCACAAGAAAAAAACCTACTATACTTCTCTATGAAATTAAATTCACAATCTAGAACATCAATCACAATATAGCAAGGACAAATAACATGCATGCATACAATATTTTTCCATGGGAAAGCAATCCGCTAAAAACCCCTTTTCTTGCTTGCATTAATATGATGAATAGGGATGTATTACAATTTCTTTGATCAACCGAGCATGACCTGCAATTGAATAACCTATCTCTCTACTGACCGAGAAGATTTGACTCAAAATTAGTTAATTTATGCCTCTACTTAGCCCCTATTTCCTTGCACAATTCTTGAGGAAATTAGGCCCCTATTATTTAGTAATTTCCTCCAAAATACTTGTATAATTCCCAAGGTTTATCATCTGACTGCATGCAACACTTGTACACTTAAGACTAGTCTACAACTCATGTTACACTACCATGGAATCTCAACCACCGATGGGGAACTCAAATTATTTGCATGAATTAGCTATTTTGGCTATATTGATTAGTTAACTTGATTATTATTGATCTTGACTGAAGTCCCACTGCACAACTAACCTTCCACTAGTTCCTCTAATTGCTAGAGCTAGTTTCAATGAAAAAAACTTGAAATAACTGACCTTGATTGCTAAAAATTAGTAATCACGCGTGATTAACTAAACTCTAATTCCTCTAACTCAAATTTACTGAGCTAAATGAGTGACAAGATCCATGTCACACAAGTTAATTACATCAAAGTTTTCTGCTGATGTGGAAATTCAAATTCTCTCAATTTGACCAAGGCAAAATCAAATAGAGACTTTATTGCTGCATTTTTCAACACTCCCTCTCAACAAGAAAGGGATTATGAACCACCCCTTTCTTGCATCCATGGAACTCAAATTTCCCTCTTGATAGAGACTTTGTCAAAATGTCAACATCTTGTTCTTATGTCGGAATGTATTGTAGAAAAATTATCCGCCTATGAACACGGTACCATAAATAGTGATACCAAATATCTATATGCTTGGATCCATCGTGAAATGAAGGATTCTCAGAGAGCTTGATGCAACTCTGATTATCACAATAAATCACTATTGGATCCATCATCTGACTGAACGGACCCACAAGTATCTTTCTCATCCATATCACCTCACATGTTTCTTGGCTTGCAGCCATGTCACTTTGCTTCTCTCAAGCCAAGTACCACAGATCCTTGCTTCCTCCTATACCAATAAATAGTTGTTGACCCAACGCTAAAAATTCCACCTAATATACTCTTTTGTTTTGATGGACTACCCACTCAATCTGCATCTGTGAAGCCACACAACTTCACTCCCTCTATCCATCTGTATCATAGTCCAAACTAGGTAGTGCCTTCCAATATGATTTGTCTAGCCTAACCATAGGTTGGCTTAACAAGTTGACTACATAGCACATATTTGCTCATGCATTCAAAAGATACATCAATGAACACACCAACTATCGTAAATATTAGCATCCACTTCCTCACTTGAAGTGGCATCCTCCTTCCTCCAGTTGGTCACTTGAGGTGTCTCCATGGGTTTACAACTCTCCATGCAAAATCTCTACAGTATCTCATTTCTATACTTTTCTTGAGATACAAATAGTTCCCCATTGCCTTGCCATACTTCCAACCCGAGGAGGTAGTGCATGAGACCCATGTCCCTCATTTCAAATTACCTTGCAAGGTTCTCCTTGCAATATTTTATTAGCTACTCATCATGAGATAAAATAAAATCATCAACATATAGATAATAATAAGAAATTTATCTTCTGCCAAAATATGATAGAGGTTTGCATCTACTTCACTTTTGGTGAAGCCCAAACCAGTGAGATAGTTGTTGATCCTGGTGTACCAAACACGACGTGATTATTTGATACAATACAATTGTCACTTGAGCCTTCACACATGAGACTCTCGATCAAATGTATCAAAACCTTCTATTTGCTTGATCTACACCTCCTCCTCAATAACCCCATTGAGCTATTTTGTTTTTACATATTTTTGGTGGATCTTCGACCCCATCTTTGCAACTAGTGAAAGAATTTATCTAATTGATGAGTACCTTTCTACAAGAGAAAAAGTCTTCTCATAGTCAATTCCCTCAACTTGAGGGTATCCCTTGGACACAATTCTAGCCTTATACTTCGCTATGCTTCAGTTTGTTGCATGCTTAACCTTGAAGATCCATCTCTAACCCATAGTTGATTTATATGTTGGTCTTGGGACCACTTCCCAAACACTATTATTTACAATGGATTTGTATTCCTCCACCATTGCATCAACCCATAAAATTTTCTCTATTGCTTCCTTGAAAGAGGATGGCTTAGCCTCTACAAGCTTAGTCATTATAGCCATCTAGCCAATGTACTGATTAGGTGACCTCCTCTACTTGCATAAATTTCATGGAGCTCCCAAATTATCCTTCGCATCCTGCATAGGTCTCTCATCTTGTGTAGTCCTTTTTATTCCTCCTTTGGATGATTCTCCTTGAGTGGATGTCTCCACTCTCTGCTCCTCAATTTATGGTTGCTTCACAACTTCCTAAGGCTTCTCCTTTGGAGCTAAAATATCCTCCTCTGGTGTGATATAAAGCTTCCTTTCAAGAGGAAATTGCATCTCTTTCTTCACATCAAACTTTACATCCCTTCACATAAATATCATTCTCAGGTAAGGTACGTACACACAATAGTTGTGTGGAGCTTCTGTGTAACCCATACCCCCAGATCTGCTATTGACTCAAGCTTCTTCCTAGAATCTTTGGAGACATGATAGTAAACAGAGGCTCCAAGAATCCCAAAGTGAGACATATCCATATTTCTCCCCGAGAAATCCTCCTACAGTGTAATCATACCAGGAATCTAATGAGTACTTTGGTTCTTTAAGTAGAATGTTGTATTAGATGACACTACCCAAAAGTGTAGTGGTAGGCCTTGGTAATGCAACTTATCCCTCACAACTCTCACAATTCTTGAGTTCTTTTTCTCAACTACCCCATTCTGCTATGTGTTGTGGGGTGTTGTCATCTCTCTTTAAATGGATTCTTTCGCATAGAAATTCTTGAAGTCATTCAAAATCTACTCACTTCCATTGTCACTCGTAAGATCCTTCACCTTCTTGTCAATCTCTTTCTCAACTAGTGCCTTGAATTCTAAAAACTTGGAGAATATCTAATGTTTCTTCCACATAAAAAATATCCAAAAATTCCTTGAAAATTCATCAATAAAAATTAAAAAATATGTGTCTGGTATTGGTGGCTTTTTAGAAAGGTCCAAAAACATCAGAGTGGATCCTTTCCAAGACTGCATGCACTTTTCTTTCCTGATCATGGAATGCATATTTGTACACTTCCCGCAAGTACATCCTTTGCATATGTCCTACAGCTAAGTTCTCCTTTAGGGAGGCCAATGTTTATTTGTTGTATAATATTCAAGGCTCCATGAAGCAAATGGCCAAGTCTTCTATTCCAAAGTTTACAGACATCGCGACTCTTCACTTTCTCCACCTTATTGGTTAATGTAGCATAGTCTTCCACATCTATCTTATATAGGTTGTTCACACGAACCACAATTTACTTCACCTATCCCATGGATATGTGTCTCAAGAATGCTTTCCTTTTCCCAAATATCACATCATAACCATGATCTTCCAAAACTATAATATAGATGCGATTTTTCTTTAGGCCTAGAATAAACATGACATTCTTGAGTCTAAGAGGGGATCCCCAATCCCTCTAAAAGATAATTGTACCATTCTCAGTTGCATTGTACATTTTTTCATCCCCCATCTCAATATGCATTTGGAGATATTTCTCCTCCAAGTCACTAAAAAACTATCTACACCTTGTCATGTGGAACGATACACCTGAGTCTAGGTACCACATGCTTCTCATCGTTATGCTCGCCATGCATGCAATAAGGGTGAAGTCAAGCTCAAAACGTGAAGCGAAGGCTTCATCTGCCACTCATCTTGAGTTCTTCTTGCTCAACTTTTTGTGTGGACACTACATGGCATAGTGCTCGAATTCATGACAATTGAAGCATTTAATTTTGGAAAAATATTTCTTCTTTCTCCCTTGGCTAGATTCTAGTTTGGTTTGATATTTCTTCCCTTTTCCCTTCTTTCCCTTTCCAACCAATGCAAATTTTTCTTCATCCTCACCCTTAGATGAATTCCCATCTCTAGTATTTCTCCTGATCTCCTCTTGTACCCAATCAGACCATAAGTGTTCCCAATTTGGTAATTTCTCCCTCTCGTTCACCAAGACTTGGTAGCTATGCTAGCTTTTAGGAAGGCCTATAAGAACTAGGCTTATTAAGTCATCTTCTACAACATTTATACCAACCCCTCCAAGTTAATCAAAAACTTGTGTGAACCTTCTCATATACTACGAAATATTGTCATTCTTTTGCATCTTGATATTTTGAAGTTTATCCTTGAGTTCCAGCATCCTATGGTCACTACTATTCTTGAACAATACTGTCAGTTCTTTTGCAACTTTCCACATTGTGAAACGATTTTCTTTCCCATGGAGATTTGAGACAATGTGATCTCATACTCCCTCCAATATTATCCTCCTAATCTTGGTTACATCTTTCTTCCATTGAGATAGGTTATGTGCATTAGATGTCTGTGGTTTTGCAACATGTGTCTTGATGTATTCTAGCAATCCATTTTCATACAAAAACATCTCCATGTGATCGTTCCATGCAATGAAATTTGAATTTCCTTCCAAGGTATACTCAAGTCTCAACCCATTGAAAGTCATTTTCCCAACTTTGAAGAGATCCTGCTACACTGAACTAGAATTTTGATCCTCCTGAGAAACAACTTTGAAATTCCTATTCTAATGTGAATCATACTCTAGTACCATATAGAAATTATGGTGTATATTTGTAACTGCTCGTGAAATTTTAATCAAAATCACAAGACACAAACTTACTCAGCTACTCTATGGAATTCAATTCAAAAAACCTTGGAATATCCACCACAACTGGAGAACTCAAATTCTCTGCATGCATTATCTATGTTTGGTTGATTTATCAGTTCACTAGATGATCACTGAGTTTGATTGAAGTCTCACTGCACAACTAACCTTCCATTAGTTCCCCCAACAATTAGAACTAGTTTAACTGAAAACAACTTGAAATAATAGATATTGATTGGTACAAATTAGCAATCATACATGCTTAACTAAACTCTAACTCCTTTAACTCAAATTTACTGAGCTAACTGAGTGACAAGATCCATGTCACATAATTTAACTACATCCAAGTTTTTTGCATATGTGGAAATTCAAATTCTCTCAATTTGACCAAGGCAAAATCAAATTGAGACTTTCTTGCTGCATTTTTCAACATCCTTTGATCTCATTATCTTTGAAAAATTATCCTTTTGTTCTATGCCTACTTTAGGTATTACTATATTAGATACATTGACTATATTCACCCTCATTTCCTCTATGAATTCTAAGAATGTCCTAGGCCTTTTTGAGGGTGGTGTGGCATATTTCCACAAACTCTTCCTTCACATTTTTGAAGGGCCATATTTCTCTATTTTCTTTTGTGGGGTGCCAATTTTTTTCCCATAAATGTATACATATGTCTCTATACATTTTTCAACCTCCTTTACCATCTCTCATGTCTATGTGGGTCTAATGAAATAATTCCACATCTACCCAAACTTTGTTAATATGTCTTGATGTTGGATGCAACCTAGCTTGGCCTTGTTTTTGGTGAAGACCCCACATTTTGTGGAGTGGAGTTTGAAGTAAAGAATGCAGCAGAGCACGAATTGGACTTCACAGTAAATATACCACATGGTATATGGGCTTAGGGGTGGGTCAAAGCCCCTTCTTTTTGTTAAAATAATGTAATGTTGTAAATGATGAATGGTTTTTTACCATAGTAGCTTGTATTAGGGGCGTCCATAGTAGATGGACCATGGTATTGCAATGATATATCCCTTGATGTAATAGTATATATTGGGATGAATAACAAAGAAGGAGATAGTCTAGAAGAAACACATCATGTATTCAATGGTTGTATCTTTGTGATTTGTGGTTTTGGGAAAGAAGGTGAGGCTTTGCAGCTGAGTGTGCAGAGACCTGAGTCTGCAGTTGAGTGTGTAGGCCAAGAACTATTGTGGTACAAATTCTCTATTATAAGCAACATTTCTTATCGATGTAGTCACACATTGGGATCAAGCACGATAAAATTTGGGTCTTCATGTGTTTATTTACTTATTATCTATAATAGCGTAGTAGTTTATTGCAGTTGTATATTGTTTCAATACAATAAATGTTTATGGATGTATATGATATTTTTTAATTGATGAATGTAATGTGGCGAAGTAATGTATGAATGAGAAGTAACTTATGAATGTTAAGTATAAGAAAACATAGGAATACCACATCTATACATCCCTTAAGGCTACAGAAACCTAGTTCTGCATCCTCCCATAGTCACTCTATGTGAGATTGCAATCTTCTTGCAGGTTGTTGTTGAAAGAACCTGATTAAGGGTTTCTTCGGTGCGCAATATAGATCAAACCTAGGTTAACCCAATATAAACCAAAAAATGGTTATGTTGTTGGGATTGGGATCTATATGAGGGATATGTTGATGTGACATCTGTCGAAGAAAGAAATTCGAGATTGGTAGAATAGAAAGAACGAGAAGTCACATATCAAGAGAATAGAAGTCCTAATTTGTCATCTAAAAGGTGTTTACAGAAGTATATTTTCGAAGATCAATGTGAAATTTTCTTCAGTTCATGTTGATCTGTACGAGTGGATATCAAAGTTAACCAAGAGAAAGGGTTGTTTTAAAGGAGATGAACTAAGGAATGGACTCTTGAATTGATACAATGACTCAAGAGCTCTGACAATAGGATTTCAAGACATGTTGATTTCTAGATTGATATCATCTTGGGAGGATTCATTGCTGAGTTCGTCGTAGACTCGATTGTGTCCTACGACAAAACAGAACATCAATTTTTCAAAGGACAGCGAGGTAAGTATTTGAGATCTTTGAAACTATAGTTTAAGATGATTTTGTGTGAAAAGGGAATTTTATGAATGTAATCAGATTTTTGGATTAGTTATGTTTGGGATGAGATCTAAAGAAGAAAATGGAACAACACAAAGTGATAAAAGATATAGATTAGACACTAGAAAAATCTTGTTTCCAAGATCTAAAGACCTTCATAGAAACTAACTATAGCCCTTTTTTGAGTGAATTTGAAAGCGAAGAAAGCCTCCCTAAGAACCCCGAAGTAACACAACAATATTCACCCTTCCAGCCTAAAAGTTCGTCAAAGATGGAATCGAGTAATAATCAGGGTTATTTTGTTTTTCCCCATCTCCCTACCCCCCATCCCCTCCCCTTATGAATCCCCCTCCCCCTCCCCCTCTGAGAAGAAATATAGACTATGATATTAAGCTACTTGTTTTTAAAGGAACTGAGTTGGAGGATCTAGAGTAGTTTTGTTTTTTTACGTGAAGTAGTATTGACAATGAAGCAGGTCCATGATGAAAATATAAATAAGGCACAACACATCACGACATTCTAAGATAGAGCATTGACGTGGTACATGAAGTATTTGAGCAGTCACATCAGATCATTTGTAGACATGAAAACAATAATGGTAAAAGAATTTAAGAAGCTGAAGTTTGAGTCATAGTGCATCACTGAGTTAAAGGAGATCAAACAGAGGACTACTGAGTCTATTTGGGAATTTGATCATAGATTCAAGGTATTATTGGATCAGGTAAGATTTTACATAACTCCATAGCAAAATAAGGAATCATTCATAGTTGCATATCTACCACATATCAGATTTCCTTTGACGCAACAAAAGATAGAAACTCAAGCCGAAGCTCTAAAGTTGGCGATGAAATTATAATCTTTGCCTATATGAGATACGAGTGAAAATATGCAATAGATTCACAATCAACTGGAAAATTTGACTCTGCAATTACTAGATATAAAGAAAATCAAAGAAGTCAGAGAAGAAGTGTGGTGTACAAAGTGCAAATCAGAAGGCCACTCTAAAGAACAATGCACTCTCTTTGGAAATTACATGGCTAGTGGAACACCGAATCCCTTAAAAGTAGGATCCAGCATATGGTGTGATATATGCAAGATCAGAGGCCAACATCACTCAGACAATTGTTACCTGTTACAAAAATATGTGCAGACTCCAAGACACGTATATTGCAATTTGTATAAATCTGTAAGACATGATGAGAACAATTGTCGAGCGTTATGAACTAATGATGGAGTGCAGTGCTGAAACTTATAGAATGCAAGCAAAAGAACATGGACATGAAGGCAGTGGAAAAAATGGTGGTTGAGGAGGCTACCAAGGAATAGGTCGAGGTGTTGGAGCTAGTTGAGGACATGGATAAATTATTTTTTATAACTACGGCCAAGCATGTCATTTTGCCAGAGATTGTTAGAACCCTACTACAACATGTAAGTACTATAAATATTTTGACAATGTAATTGAAGAATGTCCTGTACTTATGGAAAAAAAAGGAATCAACAGCTGACACAAAATATTCAAATGATCACTGCTGAAAGAAGGAATGACAAACCATGAATTAGTATTGTTAATAGAAGTAGAGTTGTGAACGGAAGTGATAAAGAAGATGAGGAGGAAGAAGAATCAGATTATTGGATTAGTTATGTTTGGGATGAGATCTAAAGAAGAAAATGGAACAACACAAAGTGATAAAAGATATAGAGTAGACACTAGAAAAATATCTTGTTTCCAAGATCTGAAGACCTTCATAGAAACTAACTATAGCCCTTTGTTGAGTGAATTTGAAAGCAAAGAAAGCCTCCCTAAGAACCTCGAAGTAACGCAACAATATTCACCCTTCCAGCCTAAAATTTCATCGAAGATGGAATCGAGTAATAATCAGGGTTATTTTGTTTTTCCCCATCCCCCTCCCCTTATGAATATCCCTCCCCCTCCCCCTCTGAGAAGAAATATAGACAAGGATATTAAGCTACTTGTTTTTAAAGGAACTGAGTCAGAGGAACCAGAGTAGTTTTGTTTTTTAGGTGAACTAGTATTGACAATGAAGCAGGTCCATGATGAAAATATAAATAAGGCACAACACATCATGACATTCTGAGATAGAGCATTGACGTGGTACAGGAAGTATTTGAGCAGTCAGATCAGATCATTTGTAGACATGAAAACAATAATGGTAAAAGAATTTAATAAGCTAAAGTTTGAGTCATAGTGCATCACTGAGTTAAAGGAGATCAAATAGAGGCCTACTGAGTCTATTTGGGAATTTGATCATAGATTCAAGGTATTATTGGATCAGGTAAGATTTTACATAACTTCGTAGCACCATAAGGAATCATTCATAGTTGCATATCTACCACATATCAGATTTCCTTTGACGCAAAAAAAGATAGAAACTCAAGTCGAAGCTCTAAAGTTGGCGATGAAATTATAATCTTTGCCTATATGAGATATGAATGCAGATATGCAACAGATTCACAATGAACTGGAAAATTTGACTCTGCAATTACTAGATATAAAGAAAATCAAAGAAGTCAAAGAAGAAGTGTGGTGTACAAAGTGCAAATCAGAAGGCCACTCTAAAGAACAATTCCCTCTCTTTAGGAATTACATGGCTAGTGGAACACCCAATCCCTTAAAAGTAGGATCCAGCCTATGAAGTGATATATGCAAGATTAGAGGCCAGCATCACTCACACAATTTTTACCTGTTACAGAAATATGTGCAGAATCCAAGACACGTATATTGCAATTTGTGTAAATCTGTAAGACATGATGAGAACAATTGTCGAGCGTTATGAACTAATGATGGAGCGTGTCACATGGAATGAGTCGAGGTTGTGGACAAGATCGACCTCCCTAGTATCTAAAGATATCTAGTGACAAGCAAGCCAATCAAAAACTATATTTCTCTAAATAT
>APFE031631164.1:3109-44710 GCA_000404065.3 Pinus taeda
CAAGTCCAGTTAGATTATTTTAACAAGTTGTTAAAATAATAAAATATAGTTTGTTAATGCTTGCATGCATGTGACAACTATTATTTTAGATAACTGAGGATTCACTCATGGATAACTGTTTTATGTCAGTTCTGTTAGAGACCCAGTTGAGATCAGATGTGGGACAATGTACTATCAAATGCTTGGATATTTCTAGTAAGTATTCCTTGCATGGAGAAGGATCTACTATAGGAGATTGGAGGACTTGTGGCCTATATATTGAGACCTAGGTAGTCCATGATTTTCATCTTCTGATTGAAGATCATCAGAGTACAGAGAGAGCAAGATAGCTTGAGAGTTGATTCTTTTTGTATTGTGAAGAGGATTTCCACTTGATTGATAATACATGGTTGGGGTTTTATGCTGGTGCTTTCCCCTGGATATATCTTGGGTTATGGGTGATTATTTCTCCTAATCAGGTATGCATGTTTCTACTTGATGTTGCTCATGAATTCGATTATGCTTCTGCTCAATGTTTTGTAGAAGTAGAACAAGTATTATGCTTTAAGACATTCCATATATTGGTTTGTTCTACAGGTGAAATTTCTACTACTAATGGAAATAGTTCCAAAGTCTACCAATCAAGGGAACCCCTCTAACGGGAATCCTAATCCTTTTCCTTCTTTTGGAAATATTGGTGCTCTTATATGGAAAAATTGTCCCTTCCCAGATTTACCATTTACCATTGGTTTGTTAGTTTGGTTATTTTCGACCCCTATGGTTATGAATGTCCAAACTGCTTCTCAATCAAGTTCTCTTCCATCTAAACAACATCAACCTCATGTTGATCCTAAGGTTGACTCTTTGCCTTCTTCACTTATTATTTCTTCATCCCTTTCTTCCTCTTTGTCTGGTGAAAGTCTTGATTCTAGTAACCATGAAGCTGAGGAGAAGAAGAAGAAGAAGCAAAATAAGCAGGGGGCAACAAAGCAACCATTGCAATAGACGCAACTAATATGGACAAATCTTCCAATCAACCTCGTAAAGTTAAATTTCCTTGCATGTTATGTAAAGGTTTCCACCTTCCTAGAGATTGTCTTAGTATTTCCAAGGTATTATAAGTGTGGTCCACAGGCTCACATCAACCTTTTTCGTCAACTTCCGAAGATAATGTTGGTGACAAACCTTCAACTAGTGATAGTAAGGTCCATGGGAAAAAGGGTAAAGTCAAATTTCCCTGTAATTGTGAAGGGAATCATTCTATTCACCTTTGTACTTATCTGGATGAAGCCTCAAAAGTGTTGGAAAACCTTACAGCTTCTCAGCGACGACTTCTAGCTCGTCACCGGAACCTTTCTCCCAATCCTCCACTAGTTGATAAAGTGATTTATCAAAATCTGAATCTAATCAATCTCACTCTCTCTAGACATGAATCCCATGAGTCCATTCATTGGTTGAGAAAATTGTTGACCCAATTCCACCTTCATTCAATCATACTTTTCCCATAGACAGTAAGGATCATATTTCTCAGGGTCTTTTTGTTTCATCAAATTCCAATGAACTGGGGGATAGTTCTCCCATTCCTACGACACAGGGGGGAAATCCTCCTGTTTCCCTAGCATTGGAGAGTAGTTCTCCCATTCCCATAGCATAAGGGGGAAATTCTCCCATTCCTACGACACCTCCTCCAAGTAGTATGGTCACTTCCTTTGATTGGAGTCGACTAGAAGGATATCGTATTCCTCCTTACGTGCCATTCCAGATCATAGTGCGGGTTTATAATGTGTTCGTACCTTGCACAATTATATATGAAGGTTCATCTATTCATATTATGTCCTCAACTACTTGGCAAGCTTTTGTTTCTCTGCAACTTCCTCTTGTTACTCAGATTCTTTTGGTTTTTAACAGCGGAACCAGTCCACCATTATGGATCCTTCATAAGTTGCCTATTACTTTGGGAAGAAAAATTGTCTATATCGATGTGATGGTATTCCAAGGCCCTTTGGATTTTAATTTACTCCTTGGGCATGACTATGTTTATGTCATGAAAGCTCTTGTCTCTTCACTCTTTCGTGTGATGTGTTTCCCGCATAAAGGAAGAATTGTGACTATTAACCAACTTTCGTTCGTTAGTCCTAATTTGACTCCCAATCAACCAAATTCCCTAAATGGTCATTATATACAAGTGGTATATTCCCCACCACAATTTAATTATGTGGCAACCTATCTCGCTCACATACCTACTGATGAAGATGAGCCATCACTATCTACTCAACTTCTTTTGACCTAAATCCACTAGGTGATATGGTGAATCATTTATTGGGGGCATTGGGGCATGATCTTTCCATTGGATCCCTTGATATATATCCCTTCCAGAGCATTGTCCTCCCATATGATGAGAACCTCTTGGAAGCCATGGTCTCTCAGAGGCCATTATTCAGGTTCGCAGAGCAAAGTTCCTTTTCTTGCGTCAAGCTCCTTAAAAAATGAAACAAGTTGTTCGGAGCAGAGTTCCTTTTCTTGTGTCAAGCTTGTTAAAAAATGAAACAAGCTCTTATGAGGATAGTTATTTTACTATGTCAACCTCGTTAAAAAATGAAATAGGTTTCTATGAGCATAGTTCTTTTCATGTGTCAAGCTCTTTAAAAAATGAAACAAATCCCCTTTCAATTAGAGTCTTTGATTAGATCTCATAAACTCCTAGTTGATTCTTCCAATTGATCTCGTATATGAACCTTCATTCCATCCACCTGTTAGTAACCAGTAGTCTAAATAGGTGCATGAAATGAAGCTTAGGGGCCATGTACCTCGGATTGAGTCATTGTGTTGGGGGCATGCAAACCTATTTCAAGCATAGTTTTTTCTTTGTTTCAAGCTTGTGTAGAAATAAATTACTTTCAAGCATAGTTTCCCATGTTTCACACTTGCGTAAAAAGGAAACCAATTTCAAGCATAGTTTCCCATGTTTCAAGCTTCTGTAAAAATGAAACCATTCCCATTTTATCCCTTGTGATTTCCATTTTGATCAGCCTATTTTTTCCAGATGAGCCTTGTTTTTTTCATTCCATCATCACCATCTGCTTGGTCGATCATACGCTTTCACTTGGTTGTTTACCCTTGCTTGAGGAATAATTGCGATGAGTGGTCTTATTAGCGAGCCTCTCAACCGTTATGTATTTTGAGCAGTTCCATCATGACCATAACTAGTTGCTACTATTTATACCACTCATTCCTCCAAGAGGAGTCCTCTTTTAGCTTTTTTCAGACTCCCAGAATATGAAAAAATTGTCGAGAACTTGTATTTTCGAACTTGTAAAAGTAAATGAAAAGACATCTACTTAGTATAAGTTTAACCCTTTTTTGGACTAAGATAGACTATATACCAAAAAGGAAAACCTTAGGCAAACATGGATAAGAAATGATCTTAAGTATTGTTTTCTACCTTTTCGAACTTGAGAGACTATCTAAGAAAAGGGACATCTAGAGTTTTCTTTTTCACCTCTTTTTCAAACTCTCTAAACATGAAAAAGATGTCGAGTTTTACCTTCGTTGGACTTGTTAAAACATCAAACAACGATGGACTTGTCGAACACGACAAGGTCGAACCACTCCTTCTTAGGGTTTGTTAAATATAATCGGAGGGATTCATCCGAAGGATGGAATTACAGATGAAGCATATGTTATCCTCCTCAATCTTATTAAAAAAATAAAGAGGTATTGACCAGTATGGTTGGCGAAATTGGGAAAACAAGGTACTCCATTTGCTAATGGCAGCAAGTTGCTCTTAAACACAACACTCTTTCACTTCATCTTCATGGTTATTGGATTGAGTAATTTTCTTGTCTTTTGGTTATCATACCATTTTCAGAGCCTCCATTTCGGTTTTGGGTCAATGTTGCCAACTCCATTTAGTGTCACTGGTGTGTTTAAGGGAAGTCATTTAGTTGATATGTGTCACAATACTCTTAAGCCTTCATTCCATGTTTGCCTTTATTGATCCAATTCGATATCAACATCATTCTGATCATTTTGTATCAATCATCATACATGTTTCGTGTCGTTGATGGGGGATACATCAAGGCCCTCCTATGAGGGGTTGCTTCTTGTCAACGTAAAAAAATTAACCAAGAGGTTGACTTAGAAACACCCATCGGTACCTTGGTGCTTGCATACATCAATGGAAAGTTTCCTTGCTCTCTGCGACATGTTTAAATCAATGGCCTTTGACTGAAAGATTTTGTGTGGTGTTCGACATCAACTCACTTATTTACACCATACATATTGTACTTGAGTACCTTAAGAACCATTAACATCATCGATGGTTTCTCTCGCGTCCATTGGCCAATAATCAGATGGTGTCTAACATGTTCGACCTCAACTCATTGATTCACATGATTAGACTCGTACGTTGGGTGGTCATGTGAACAAGATAGAAGACCCTAGATCTAGTTTCTGCCATCCTGGTTGCAATTTTAGGATTATACAAGATCACTATGTATGATGGCCATGATCATGTAGACATAAAGCCATTCATGGGTCCACTATCAATCATCAGTGGACATGTATTTTGATCATTGTACATGTTATGTTACCTTATGTGCTAAGTATGGGTATGCCTCCCTCAGCAAAAGGATGTCATGATCTAAATGTATTGTAACATGAGATAGTCTTGCCAGTTGTTCTTCATCCCGACTTATCACAAAGTAAAGCACTTCAGTCATCAGTCATCATCTCTAACTTTGCACTTTAGGGGGCACTCTATTATAGGCCATTTTGTCACATATGACTAATAGGCCTACTAATGGGATCAATCAACATCATATTCCCCCTTTACATCATCATTGCACAAGGCCCTATGCATGACTCTCTCATTCCCCAGAGTTTTTGCCCCAAACTACATCATCTGAGCCAGTTTTAGAACCAATGCACCTTGGCCCCTTACTAGACAACATTCACCTACAGGTTGTTCCACTGTGGGTTGCATTGATCACCTTAGATTGCTCCCCTTTGCACCTGCATGTTATTTTTTGTAGCATCGAATGTGTTTTAACCACGAAATTTTGTGGAGAGGCTAGAATACATGAGATCTCCAAAACCCATAAATCATTTCTAGAAATTCCACCTAGAAGTTTCTCAATTAGATTATTAACCGATTTCTAAATATTTCCTAAGTCTAAACTTAGGGAATATGGTTAATTAATTAGTATTAATTGAGACAAGGCATGAATCATCTATAAACTCACACGGGTCGACCCATAAATGATCCTATCCTTTGATTAAGTTTTAATCTTGGCCTTTGGTGATCCAACAATGGATTATACAAGAAAGTTGATGTGGTGATGGAGATCATCAGGTATAGATACTCAGTTGCCCAAACAATTCGATTTTCTCAATAGCAGCAGCTCAACAGAGAAGATAGAGCCAGAGGTTGAGTAGTAAGTGGAAGACTGCAGGAGTAGCATTCTGGGAGGAAGTTTTTTAGTTCTCGGAAGAGTCGAAGGAGGGAAGGCCGAAATCTTCAGAGGGCCAGTGTAGACACTACGTAGAGGGTGATGCAGGAATCTCAACACAGAGGCTAGGGAAGCTATTTCAGAGGCAGAAAATAGTTGTGGGGTGAGGAAAAATTCTCACAATATTTTTGCCAGTATTTTCTTCAGATTAGAGTGCCAACTAGGCATCTAAATTATTGTACTCATAATTGTTTTTGAACATTAATAATAAAACCCTCCTCTCCTGCACCAGTTTTCTCAAGTTGGGTTTTTCTGGGGACAATTGTCCAAAAATTACTGTGTCAAATTTATTGTGTTTGTGCTAGAATTTATCAGTTTCTAGTATTTTATTTTCCATAGTATTTTTATGGTGAAAATTGCAGCTGTGATTTTATTTGTTATTTGTCGTAGCAAATAAACTGCATAATTATTTTTTGAGTTAGAATAATAATTTCCAGTAACTACAATAAATAAAATTTCATACGGTATAAGAGCTTAATTGATCAACCGAGAAGCTCAGAAGCAGAGAAAGGAATTTTGTTGTTCAAAGGGAGCAACAAATCAAAATTCCCAGAGAGACTGCGCAGAGCCCAGAACAGGCAATTCGAGTTGCTAGGTCAACAATTCGATTTTTCAGTTGAAAGGAGGCATGAAAATCTAATTTCCCATATTAGTGATTCTAGCAGTCAGAAGGAGCAGTTGCAGCTCAAATTTTCGCTGAGCAGAATCCTGGTTGGATGTAAAGAGTTTATGTTGCAGGCTGTAGAGCAGAATCTATGTCAGGAGAAAAAGAGGAATATCACACTAAATTTATTTAAGTATATCCATGGACAAAAGTAACATTCAAGAGACTTCATATTTGTCTTCTTGTCTGGTATATAGACAATGGAGCTTTGGCTCACATGATTGGGGTTAGAGAATATTTCTCTAGCTACAAAGAGGAGCATATGGATTTCTAGATTACTGTGGGAAATAGAACGAAATGCACTCCAGTAGGGAGAGGTACCATAAATTTTCAGGGGGAGTCAAGAGCAAGCACCAACGCTTCAGATGTATTGCATGTGCCAGGATTGGGCATGAACCTAATTTCAGTATCCCAGTTACAGGATGAGGGGTACGATATTCAGTTAGTTGGGAAGAAAGTTTATGTCAAACACTCGAGCTGGAAAAAAAGTAAGATAGAATGGAGTTCGAAGTAACAGGTTGCATTGGTTTCAAATTAATTCTCCAATGGCACTAATAGGTAGTAATAGTAGTAGTGGGAAGGAGCTAAATGAATTATGGCACAAGAGAATGGGACATCTACACCATGGAGCACTCAGGATGCTTAGAGAAACCATAACAGGGGTTCCTCAGCTTGGAGCTGAACACAATGATGTGTGCAAAGGGTGCATACTTGGGAAGTATGCTAAGGCAACATTTCCAAGAAGTGAAAACATATTTGATGGTGTGTTAGGACTTCTACACTCAGATATTTGTGGCTCAATGGTGCCGAATATTTCGTCACCTTTATTTATGACCATTCCAGGAAAACCTAGATCTACTTCTTGAAGACCAGGGTTGAGGTCTTCTATCGTTTCAGAGATTTAAATCCCTCGCGGAGAATGCAACAAGGAAGAAGATCAAGGTGCTTCACTCAGATAATGGCGGAGAATATATTGATAAAGACTTCATAGATTTATGTGCGAAGGAAGGCATCAAGAGAGAATGGACAACTCCATATAATCCACAACAAAATGGTGTAGCAGAGTGGAAAAACAAAACCATTATTAGGGTTGTAAAGGCTATGTTATATAACTAGGATCTACCTAGATTTTTGTGGGTAGAAACATGTAACACGATAGTGTATATTCAGAACATGACTCCTCGTAGAGCATTAGGGAAGAAAACGGTAGAAGGTGTCTTCGCAGGGAAGAAGCCAGAAGTCAGCGACCTTAGAATTTTTGGTAGCATTGCTTATTGTCACGTGTCAGATGATAAAAGGACCAAAGTGGATCAAACTGCGGAGAAAGGGTTTTTTGTAGGGTACAATGAAACCTCAAAGGCATTCAGAATCTACATTATTAGTAGTAGGAAGATACTAGTAAGGCGAGATGTGAAGTTCATGGAGGAATGAGCTTTCAGGAGGTCTCGTGAGATGCCTGCAGGTGATCAGAATCAGTTAGCAAAGGCTCCTTTAGTCCAACAGCAGGGGCAGCCAGTGGGACAAGTAGGGGGGCAATCACAAGGGTCAAGTATTGTGACTAGTACCAATATTTCCTCAGGTGCAAGAAATTTTGGGAGTTCTCAGCAGATGGAGCAGCAGAGAGAGGATGAGGAGGAGCTGACAGAACCTCCCACAACTAGTCGTTAAGCCAGCAGAGAGGTTCGTCAGACATTAAAAGATGTAGAGGAGTTTATTGGAACTCCTAAGACGAGCAAGAGACAATGCAGACAACCTGGCAGGTGCCAAGCATTGGTAGCTTAGGTTGTAGAACCTTCCAGCTTTCAAGAGGCCGCACAACATCAGGTATGGATAGATGCCATGGTAGAAGAGTATAGCTCTATCATGATGAATGATGTTTGGGAGGTAATGCCCAGGCTAGAAGATAGATCAGTTGTAGGTTCGAGGTGGATCCATAAGATCAAATATGCGACATATTATAGTGTGGAAAATTACAAGGATAGGTTCGTGGCAAAGGGGCATGCACAAAAGGAAGGGATAGATTATGAGGAAATCTTCACCCCAGTTTCCAGATACACTTCTATCCAGTCAATTATATCTTTAGCAGCGAGATGGGATGGAAGATTCACCAGATGGACGTCAAGGCAACCTTCTTGAATAGAGAGATAGAGGAGGAAGTGTACATAGAAAAACTAGAGGGATTTGAGATTCAGGAAAGGTGCACACATGTCTACAAATTGAAGAAGGCTTTATATGGGCTCAAGCAGGCTCCCAGAGCATGGTATGGTAGAATTGAAACCTACTTGCAGTAGATGGGGTTTGCCAAGAGTGACGCAGATCCCAACCTTTACTATTTGATGGTAGAGGATGAGCCCCTCATTCTAGTTTTATATGTGGATGATTTGTTTTTGACAGGATCATTAGGGCTCATAGAGGATTACCGGAGGAACCTGACAACAAAATTTGACATGAAGGATTTGGGGTTGATGCACTCTTTCCTAGGATTGGAGGTGTGGCAGAAGGATGGGGAGATCTTCCTTGGGTAAGGAAGATAAGCTACAGATATTTTGAAAAGGTTAAGAATGCAAGATTGCAGACCCATGTCTACACTCGTGATTACCAACTAAAAGAATATAGATGCATCAGATGACAAGGATGTCGACCCCACCTTGTATAGATAGCTCATTGGGTCTCTCATGTATCTGACCAACATTAGGCCAGATATTTTCTTCGCAATTAATACCCTTAGTCAGTTCATGGTGGAACCAAAATGGGTACATTGGGCAACAGTGAGGCATATTATGAGGTACATTCATGACACAGTCGAGTATGGGTTGAAATATACTCGAGAGGATGACGTTAGACTTTATGGGTACACAGATGCAAATTGGGCAGGCAGTTCAGTGGATAGGAAAAGTACCTACGGGTAGTGCTTCAATGTTCGATCAGGGATGGCGTCTCGTTGTAGTAGGAAGCAAAATTCAATATCATTGAGCTCTGTAGAAGTAGAGTATATGACAACTGCGTGCAAATCTAATTGGCTTCAGAAGCTGCTAATAAGCTTCTTCAGGCAAAGGATGGAGGTGACGAATGTTTACTGTGATAATTAGAGTTGCATAAATCTCTCTGAGAATCCAATGTTTCATGACAGGTCGAAGCACATCGATATTCAGTGTCACTTCATCAGAGATTGTGTACAATGAGGAGCAGTCCAACTATAGTATGTACCCACAGAAGAGCAAGTTGTAGATATACTCACAAAATCTCTAGGGAGAGCTAAGTTCGTATATGTTAAAGAACATATGGGTATGGTGGAGAACCTGTTTCAGTAGCAGAGACAAACTATTTTGGATGTTGCAGTTGTAGCAGCAACATATGAGAGGGAGTTGCAATGTAGATGCAGTGTTAGCAACAGTATGATAGGGTCAACAACAACACAGATGAAACATATATCAAAGTTGCATAGTACTTGATGGGCAACAACAGACAAACATCAACAATGCAACATGAGATGATGCAGAGATAGAGTGTTTCTCCAAGAAGTAGCAACGCTAGAACACATTCCTTACTAAGAGGGAGTGTTAGTTTTTGTAGCATTGGATGTATTCTAGCCACAAAATTTTGTGGAGAGGCTAGAATACATGATATCGCCAAAACCTATAAATCGTTTTTGGAAATTCCACATAGAAGTGTCTCAATTAGATTATTAACCAATTTTTAAATATTTCATAAGTCTAAACTTAGTTAATATGGTTAATTAATCAATATTAATTGAGATAAGGTGTGAATCATCTAGAAACTCACACATATCGACCAAAAAATGGTCCGAGCCATTGATTAAGTTTTAATCTTGGTTGTTGGTGCTCCAACAGTGGATTATAAAAGAAAGTGGATTTGGAGATGGAGATCATCCAGTGCAGATACTCAGTTGCCCAAACAATTCGTTTTTCTCAGTAGAAACAACTCAGCAGAGAAGATAGAGCCAGAGGGTGAGTAGAAAATGGAAGAGGGGAGCAATAACATTCTGGGAGGAAGTTTTTCAGTTCTTGGAAGAGTTGAAGAAGGGAAGGCCGAAATCTTCAGAGGGCTAGCGTAGGCACTGCGCAAAGGGTGACATAGGCATCTCAACGCAAAGGCTGGGGAAGCTATTTTAGAGGCAGAAAATAGTTGTGAGGTGAGGAAATATTCTCACAATATTTTTGCTAGTATTTTCTTCAAATTAGATTGCCAACTGGACATCTAAATTATTGTACTCAGAATTGTTGTTGAACATTAATAATAAAATCCTCATCTGTTGCACCGGTTTTCCCAAGTTGGGTTTTTCCGGGGACAATTGTCCAAAAATAACTTTGTCAAATTTATTGTGTGTGTGCTAGAAGTTCTCAGTTTCCAGTATTTTATTTTCCGTAGTATTTTTATGGTGAAAATTGTGGCTCTGATTTTATTCGTTATTTGTCGTAGCAAATAAATTGCATAATTGTTTTTTGAGTTAGAAGAATAATTTCCAGTAGTTGCAATAGATAAAATTTCACACTATGGTGGTTCTAGAAATTTGGGAAAAGAGAGAGAGAATCCCAAACCTTCCATTTCCAGAAGCTTACAGGATCTATCTTAACCATTTATCACAGATAAAACATTCAGATCCTATCTTATCCTACCTTTGAGTTTACATGCCTTATCCTTAGATATCATCCTCCCATCAAGAGTGGATCTCAATCCCAAGATTGGTAAAATGATAAGAACTCCTAACTTACCCCACTCCACTATATATTTACAACCTTCTATATGCAAGAGGTTAGCTTTTGGAGAGTGATTTTGCCCTTATGTTGTTGTTGTAAGAGTGATCCTTTCATGCATTTAGGGTGATTGGAGGTACACTTTGTGACAAAGGAAGGACAATTCAACAACTTGGAGGAGCTCTTCTACAAGATTAACACCTATTTATGGTTGTAACTCACTCCATTTATATCAACAGAAATATTTCTTTTATTTCCTATATGTGATGTTGTTATTTCATATATTTCAATACCATGTTGATATGTTGAATAAAGTAGATATATGATGCTACATAGATCTCATAGTTTATTAGCTTGTGTTGTCTGGTTGTGCAGGTTCTAATTTTGGCAGCTTGTTAGGTCCCTATACTACTAGTGTAACCCCTTATTGTTATTAGTGCAACCCCCTTATTGTATTATTGTGCCCATATAGTCGCCATGTTGTTATTATTATGCCCCATAGAAGCCCACTATTGCTATTGTTGTGCCCCTACAATATTATTGTTATGTATGCTCTAATTGTATTGGGACCCCTTAGACTCCTATATATAGAAAGGAGGTCTTATCATTTGTATCATCCAAGAATTGTTAATTTGTGTAATGTAAAGGAGGTTGCCCCCTCGAAGAGGCTGATTTTGAAGTCGTTGATCTATCTTTTCTATCTTTTTGTGAGCTGGTTTCATAACAAAGTTGGAACTAGGATTGGAGCATTCAAGCCAAACAAGGAACAAAACGTGCGAAAGGTTCCAATTAGGTTTCATCCCTTCAACTACTTACTTTAAGGAAAATAGTGGGCCCTTTGTCTCTCTGTAGTTCTAAGTTAGCCGCCAAACCTAGGGGAGATACTTTTGTCCGCAATCGTAAATTCAGCATAACAATAAGCTTGAATATTAAGTTGCCCTACTTAAAAACTCTTATTTCTTTGAAAAACATTTGTGTATGGAACACCTTTGAGACAAAAAATTTGCAAATAAACCAGGGAGCGATTTTTTTTTTTGGCGGGAGCACACTCTGGGAGTAGATTCGAGGGGGGTGGGGGGGGCACTCCCTACACTCCTAATTGTTCCATTATGGTATCCACATTAACCTGGAGATTGATCACATTGTGTCACTTACTCTGTTTGATCTGGGATTGATTTAAGGAGCACATAACCATCCATAGAAGGCCAAGAATCATCACTAAGTTATGGTTTCCCATTTGAACTTGTGCATCCATATAAAACAACAAAACTGCAATAGTGTTTGGATAGTTGATACGAGATCTTTGATTATTGTAGCAACAAGTTAGTGAAATTATTTTCAAGCTTATCTACATATCAAAGGGTGTAAAATGTATGTGATAGGAAATTTGTACCTTGGATTCCTTTTCAATATGCATATCATGTAGGGAATGAGAATAATATGGAAAATGAGTAATACTGATGAACATGATAAATAATTAAAGGTTGAAAAGTATGACTAGAAGTGACAAAAGTATCAATACAAGAGTCAAACAATGAGCTATAACATATTGCTTTGAAGCTTTTTCGACATGCTTTCAAATACAACATAACACCAATGTGTCCAACATATAACAAATATATTATATCATGAACTTTATGCTTGAGTGTATTTCTTATTCAATTCACAAACTTTGACATGTACATGACCTCAATGCATGCCATAACAAAAAATATTAAATTTTAAGCCTCATACAATATCAAGTTGTCTCCTTGATGGGGGTGTTGGATGGATGATTGGTGGCACAGGACGAGGGTGTTAATACCCCCACCACGTGTCATTAATGCTAAGCAGGTGTGTTGAGAACGCCTAATCTAGCAAGAGCCTGGTGAAGGTTCTGGAGAATGTGTTGGGTTTAATTGTCATTTTCTTAGTCGAGGTACTCATTTGCGGGTTGCGAGAGATGAAAGCGGATACTATGGCAGGTGTTAGCTCTTCAGGTGCATAGTGTGATGCACGAAAGTGTACCCTCTACAGACAAAAGCAACCCCTCTAGCCCTAGAGTGGGTCTAGTCACAACTAGGACAGATCAACAATAGATTTCCTTAAACAGTCATAGTTGGAGGCCTACCTCAACCGGTGGTCGATGAAGTTCCATTGCGCTACTCCAACTTTCGCTTCCTTCTCCTCAATGAATGATCATCTTGAAACAATGCAAAGGAAATACAACAAAGCACATAACCGGAAAACAACAATGATCTATTTACTCACAAAGTCAAGAAGTCATGAGCTATCAAGTAAATTACATACAAGACATAGGAAAACATCATTGATTGTATTAATAATGAAATAAGAGCAAGCTTACAACCAAGGTCTTGACGTCGCAAGCCTTCTCAAAGGAATCCAGCTAGCATGTTCTCAAGCATTCACCCTTTGAAGATGGATCTCCCAACATACAAAGTTTCTCTCTCGCTCATAAGTTCTTACACAAAGTTAAGGGCACTTCACAACCTTCCACGAGCTATCAACTATCCCACACTTATCACACCCACACCAGCTATCTATCAAACTCAAAAAGCACTAACAGCACTACTCAATCCAGGAATTTACCAACTAGTTGATCATAGCAAAGGTGAGTGTTTAAATAGGAGAAGGAGTCTCCATGAAAGGTGGGAGAGAGAGCTTATCCCCAAGGAAGGTAGCACAAATGATGGAACTGCCATACCAGAGAAGGAAGGGCGACATAAACTATGCCAACAACCAGGCCTGGAGACATCCAGAAGGCCGATTGTTGGAACGAATTCGCCCAGTCTAGATCATCGCGAGCTTATAAATAAGATTTAGCGCTGACATCGCTAGTAGGCAATGTGGCCAGTCATATCATTGCTAAAGATAGCAAATAGCCTCGCAACGGAGCATGAAATCGGACCATCGCGGGAAACAGATGTACTTCCGCGCTGGAAGCACAGTCGGACTGTTTACGACTGCTGTTCATCACGTATATTAAGTCCATTCTCGCGATGAGGCAGATAACTTAGGAAAAGTGGGTCAATGGCAACATAAGAGAGCATTTGTCCAGTATGAGCATGTTTGACTTGGACACATGACACACTAGAAGGACTGAGAGTGAAGGCAGTGACAAATTACTGCGTAACAGATGCCCCCTAAAGTATAAAGCCCGAGAGAGTGGGAGGGGTTAAATGCTTTACGAAACTGACTAAGCTGGAACACCATCTGGAAGAGCCTGTAGGTGCAAGTACAACTGATATCTCTGATAGTGAAAATACATGTAGTCTAGGCATGGGCGCAGCCATCCAGAAGACATACGAACTAGGTATGTGGTATGGATGCAGCCATCCAGCTAATAAGACCATGATAATGATAAAGGTATGGTCGCAGCCATCCATCAATGAGTCATGTAATCATGAACCAATCCACGCAGCCCGAACATGTGTCATCTAAGTTTGGGGTCTTGAACCCCACCGATCATAGTACAAATTCTAGCATGCAAATAGAGGTGCTGAAGTCGAGCATGATAGAAAGTCGCTTGATTACCGGCCAATGAGTAGAACCGTTAACAAGCACGAGAGAAACCACCAATGGTGTAAATGGTTCTCAAGGTACTGTCCGGTACAATCCACGAAGTGTGAAGAATGAGTTGAAGTCGAACACTCGTGGAATCACCCAATCGATGACCAATGATGAAAGTTGACCATCAGGTGTGAAGAACTTGCCATTGAGGCATGCAAGCTCCAAGGTACCAAAAGGGATCTCTAGATCAATCTCCTGGATAATGAGTTGATGTCGATAGGAGACGATCCATTACAGGAGGGTCATAATGTTTCCCCCATCAACGACACGAGATAAGGAACAAGCGGTAGATGGTGAAACAGAGGATAAGAGGAGGAAGCAAGGATGTAAACTGTAGAAGGATTATACTCTTGAACATGTCGGCGACACGACTCCGGAGGGTGGCAACATTCAGATACCAAGGGATCAGAGGCTGGATGGAGATAGCATGGATCATATGGAATAAGGCTAAATGGCAACTCGGACCCGTGGAAGGCCAAATTACGATGCATGGATATCCCAACCCGACAAGAAGCAAAAGTGTCAATGTTCAAGAGTGACTAGCTGCCATAAACAATCAATGATGATTTCCAAATTTCCCCCACCATTGTTGGCGAGTACTCCAATTATTTTTGAAAACAAGCTTGAAGGGGATAGCATGTGCTTGTAATATAAGTTCGACCTTCGGTCAAATCCAACCTAGTAATATTTTAACGAGCCCTAGGGACGAGAAGCGCGAGTCTCGTCATGGTGACGAGTCCAATGTCATCAGGGTTTAACGAGTCTGACATAGGCAAACCTCAGAGTCTTTTTCATGTTTAGGGAGTTTGAAAAATACATAGAAAAGAAAACTCCAGGGGGGTCCTTTTTCGTAGATTTGTGTCCGTCAAGCCCAAAAAAAGTATAAAACAATACTCGAGAGAACCGCTTGATCATTATGATCAAGGGGTACTTTTCGTGATTAGTGACCTCAACCTGAAGAAAAGCGATCGAAACCACGTTGTTTCGTAACCAATAACGATCCCGAAACGACAAAAGCTCGGCAATCTTTTCACGTTTATATGGTCAGAAAAGAGCTTAAAGCACACTGCCTCTTATTTCATTTAACGAGTCAAAAGGGAAAAATACTCAACAATATTTTCATATTTTACAAGTCAGAAAAGAGCTTAAAGGAGACTCGTCCTAGAGGAACGAGTGGTATAAAGGGTAACAACTGGTTCCGGCAATGGTGGAACTACTCAAAACATGTAATGGTCAAGAGGTTGTCTAATAAAACCACTCATCGTTGCGGTTCCTCAGGAAAGGAAAAACAACCAAGTGAAAGCATATGATCGGCCAAAGAGATGGTGGCAATGGAATGAAACAACCAAGGCTCATCTAGCAGAATTTAGCGGATAGACGGCAATCACGAGATGCAAATCAAGTATGGGTTCATTGTTACACAAGATTGAACCATGGAGAACTATGCTTGAATGTGGTTTCGTGTTTACACAAGCTTGAAACGAAAAACTATGCTTGTTATGAGTTCACATGCCCCCAGGCATAATGACACAAACCAAGGTATGTGCCCCCCAAGCTTCATTGCATTCAACGAGGTGGATGGAATGAAGGTTCACTTTTGAGATCTTGGAAAGACTCGACTTGGATTTTATGAGATCTTAAACAAAGACTCGATTTGGAAAGGGAGTTGTTTCATTTTTTAATGAGGTTGACACAGTGAAAGAACTATCCTCATAACCCTTGTTTCATTTTTTAACGAGCTTGACACAAGATGAGGAACTATGCTCGAGACTCCTTGTTTCATTTTTTAACGAGCTTGACACAAGACAAGGAACTGTGCTCTAGGATCCGTGTTTCATTTTTTAACGAGGTTGACACAAGATCAAACTATCCTCGGGACACCCGGTTTCATTTTTAACAAGGTTGAGACAAGAACAAACTATCCTCATCACTCCGTGGTTCATTGGCCATATGAGAACATGGCTCCCAAGAGGTCTTCGCGGGATGGAAGGGACGCACTCTGGGAGGAATACATGTCATGAGGCACTGATGACAGATTGGGTTCCAATGCCCCCAGTACATGATGTACGAGACCATCTGCATGATCATCAATAAAGGCAGAGACGAAACGGGTAGCCACATAATTGACCTGTGGCAAAGAAGGTACTCTTTGCGGATAAGAACCGATGGGGGATGATGGTGGTACAAGAGGCACCAAGTGACTAAAAAATGACAATTGATCAATATTCACCATTCTTCCATCATGTGGAAAACAAACCACATGGAAAAGGGAAGAGACAAGGGCTCCCATGGCATAAAAATAGTCATGACCAAGGAGAAGACTAAAATCTAAAGCACCTTGGACAACCATCACGTCGATACAGACGGTTTGGCCTCCCAAAGTAACAGGAAACTCCGGAAGGATCCCCAAGGTCGACTGGTTCCTCCGTCAAACGCCAACAGATTCTACATGATCGACACAAGCTGTGGGGAGCCCAAAGCTTGCTAAGTAGTGGAAGGCATGAGACTAACTGACGCACCCTCATCCAAGACAGTGCCAGGTACTACCTTATTATAGGCATGTACTGTAATCTAGAAAGGTACATAGGATGGAAGGCGGAATGCAGTCAAATGACTCCAGTCGAAGGAAACGACCAAACTACTTAGTGGGGGAATTGTATGATTGCCCCCCTACTCTACAGGAACCAAAGAAGAACCCTCTTGACCAGCGGGGATAGGATGGTCATTTTCAAACTCAGGAGAATCTGACGAGATGAGAAGAACATGAGCATGACACTCTTCTGAAATAGAGTGATCAATGGGTGATGAACCCAAGTCGACACCCTCTCCGACCAATGGTTGGTCTGGAACAGGCTTAGTATAGTCAGGTTCGGAAAAAGGAGGATGGACAAGAGAAGAAGCTAAGTCAATCTCTTGGTCGATGGGGAGAGGGTCTGAAGAGAGCCTCTGATAACCAACGGGAAGTTGGGGTGAAGAAGCTGTAAGACTTTGCAAAACAGCGGAAGCTTTATCCATGAGCGGACAAAGGTGAAGGTGATGGTTGCCTTCACATAGCCTACAGGGGAATCAAATCTTCCCTTTCTTCTTACCATTGCCAGTTTATAGGGTAGCATTGCCATGAGCTTTAGAGGATGATGAGGGACGGGCCGGATTGTGGGACCATACTTCTAAGATCCTAGGAATGCCAAGACAATCACGAAGAAGATGGTCACCCTTGCACAATTTACAAGGAAACTTAACCTTTCGTGGAGGAGCAGAAGGTGGTACGACCTGAGATGTAGTTGGAGTAGTAGCTACACAGATGGCCTCACATTTATCGGACTTCTTCTTCTTCTTCTTAGTCTCCTGGTCACTAGATGTGAAACTTTCACCAGGCAAAGGAGGAGATGAAGAGGAAGAAACAGGGGAAGAAGGCGTAGGCTCAACCTTGGAATCAACGTGTGATGGTTCAAACAAAGAAGATGGTGGAACAGGAGTCATGACACTCAGGACCACAGAGGTTGAAAACAACCATACGGGCAAATTGATGGTTAACCCAGGCAAAGACAATGTTGCCATATACAAAGCATCGGCATTTCCAAATGAAAGAAACGGACCAGGATTTCCATCTAGGGGAAAACCTTGGCTGGTAGACTCGGGGAATGTTGCCATCGAGAACGAGCCTGAAAAACACTATTCTCATAACCAAGAACTCGAACTATTACTAGGAATATTTCGTGGGCAGTAAATTTTATGATGTAGGAACAAAAATTGACCTTTTCATGTTTCAAGAGTCGAGAAAAGGACGAAAAGGTGACTCTATCTCTTTTGAGGTTTAATGAGCCTAAAAGGACAAGTGCTCAAATGGACCTTTTATTTTAAGGAGTCCGAAAAGGAACGAAAATGACTACTCTGGAGAAACTAGGCAAAAGGTTTACCAAACAACCTGTAAAACTGCATATACACCTTGGCGATCATATGAAAACCAAGGACTTTCCGTATGGCAGTCAATCTTCCCGAATATTGTGTTCAGTGCGTTACGGTTTGCAAGGTAGCAGACACGGCTTCCTAGGGATATAGGATGATAACCTAGTGGGGACTCCCAATATATACTCGACGGTACATGGGAGCACAATTCCGTACTAGACCGCTATTGAGTCACAGAAGGAGGAATCACCCAACCTTGAGTGAAAACAATAGTGACTAGGTTTAACGACGCCGGAGCACGTCTTTAGCCTAGACCTATAAATAATGAGCGTTATGTTGCAATGCGTTGTTAGGTTTATTCAGTTCATTTTAAAGTTGATCTTGAATTATGTTTCAATTTTCAGGCCTTACTTTATGTATACAACAAATCTTAGGATGCAACTAGAATGAATGAAATATCCTTTTACTTCAATGAACACCTACCTACAGGAGGGTAGAGAGATCATTCCCAAACCAAGAAAACCAAGATAAGCAAATGCAGTCACTAAGAAACACAATCCATCAATACACTAATCTCACGATGCATCGATACTACTAATGAAAGATTTAAAATTCGCTTTCCAATATGCAACCTTGAAATGCAAATTCACTTTCACTTTCGCACACCAAATGAATGCAGTCTTTTGATTTTTTTTATTTTTTTAAATTAAAGAGAAACAAGCAAGCAAGTGTGAAAAAAACCAGTTGATCCAAACAATCATGATCTATGTTCAGTAGTGAAAAGAAATCAAATCAATACCAAAGATCGGTTTAATAATTGTCACTAAAAATCAACCAGAAACAAGCAATGGGGAAGGCTCAATCAAACCAACAAGAAAGATGTAAATGAACCTTGAACAAACCAGCAACCAAGCCAATTGATTCAAAAACTCGAAAGAACGAAATAGGTCACACAGGCGGAAAATGCAAGATTCATTCAACAAAGCCAAAGAAAGAGTGCCTTAACCATAAACAGTGAAAAACAAGCTACTGAGCAAGAGAAAAAAGCAAGGGGTCAACAGAACTGATGAATTTAGGAGGCAAAATTGAAAAAATCAATTCTATAGGAATCGTCGCAAGGACAACACAATCAACTAGCACTGATCAACTACTAGTTGTAGCAATAGAGTGACATCGTCATGGAAGTACACGCCTTTCCCGCGACGTACCGATTTTAGGGTCGTCGCGACTGTGCGACATTATTCAGTGATACACAGGACTTTACAAAAGGGTGAGCGCGAATACAATGCAACTATTAAACTATGTTCCGCAATGATGTTAAAAACTGTGACAACCGAGCAAAAAACTCCCAAAAAAAGACCAGTCAATCCAACAGACAATAGAGGGATTTCCCATATCGATCTAGGTGACCCAAAAGACTGATAGTTAACCCCCAAACTTCAAGAGAGACCAAATCAAAATCAAAACACAAGAGTACACAAGAGAAGAACATAGGACAGAGTCCCCAACGGAGTCGCCAACTTGTGATGCAGGAAAGTGTTCCCTCTGTGGACAGAGGCAACCCCTCTAACCCTAGAGTGGGTCTAGTCACAGCAAGGACAGATCAACAATAGATTTCCTTAAACAATCATAGTTGGATGCCTACCTTAATCGGTGGTCGATGAAGTTCCGTTGTGCTGCTCCAGCTTTCGCTTCCTTCTCCTCAATGAATGATCAACCTGAAACAATGCAAAGGAAATACAACAAAGCACGTAACCGGAAAACAACAATGATCTATTTACTCACAAAGTCAAGAAGTCATGAGCTATCAAGTAAATTACATACAAAACATAGGAAAACATCATTGCTTGTATTAATAATGAAATAAGAGCAAGCTTACAACCAAGGTCTTGACGTCGCAAGCCTTCTTAGAGGAATCCAGTTAGCATGTTCTCAAGCATTCACTCTTTGAAGATGGATCTCCCAACATACAAAGTTTCTCTCTCACTCATAAGTTCTTACACAAAGTTAAGGGCACTTCACAACCTTCCACAAGCTATCAACAATCCCACACTTGTCACACCCACACTAGCTATCTATCAAACTCAAAAGCACTAACAACACTGCTCAATCCAGGAATTTACCAACTAGCTGATCATAGCAAAGGTGAGTGTTTAAATAGGAGAAGGAGTCTCCATGAAAGGTTGGAGAGAGAGCTTATCCCCAAAGAAGGTAGCACAAATGATGGAACTGCCATACCAGAGAAGGAAGGGCGATATAAATTATGCCAACAACCAGGCCTGGAGACATCCGGAAGGCCGACTGTTGGAACGAATTTGCCCAATCTAGATCATCGCAAGTTTATAACTAAGCTTTAGCACTGACATCGCTAGTAGGCAATGTGGCTAGTTAGATCATCGCTAAAGATAGCAAACAACCTTGCGACGGAGCATGAAATCAGACCGTCGCGGGAAACATATGTATTTCCGCGCTGGAAGCACAGTTGGACTGTTTACGACCGTTGTTCATCGCGTATATTAAGTCCATTCTCGCGATGAGGCAGATAACTTAGGAAAAGTGGGTTAATGGCAACATAAGAGAGCATTTGTCCAGTATGAGCATTGTTTGGTGAAAATATGTTCGTTTAATTTTGTTGTAGTACTTGCCCAACTATTTAATTTGTCAATCCGAGGTTCGTAAACTTACAAGGCACATGCACTATACATGCAAGACCGAAGTGGAACTAATTTAATCTAAATTACTGAAATCAAATTAATCTAGGAAGGCATTGAAACATTAACGTTGAAAGCAGGAAATTGCATAAATGAAAAGCAATACAACATGTGGAGAATTGAATGACAAACAACATATGTGAGCTCACAACAATAAAAATATCTTAAATTATATTACAAGAACCAAATAACAAATCATGATTACAAAACTATCTCTTAAAGCTAATCTCCATTCTCCATTATTCATTATTATCAAAATGAAGAGAGAGCACTCTCTTATATACACGAGGAAGATAACCATCTCATAATTACATATCCAATATTCTCTCAAGCACTCTCAACTACTTTCCCATTATTACAAGATATGATCCCTTTGAATCCTCCACAAATCTCTCAAGCATTTTCAACTACTTTCCCATTATTACAAAATATGATCCCTTCGAATCCTCCACAAATCTCTCACATATCTTGGATAAGATATGCCAACCAAATCCTCCATGATTTTCTCCTTAGGAATAGGCTTGCATAATTATCTCCTTAATATAGTGGAGGACATATTTCCTACACATCACAAAACTCACATATTCTTGAGATAGATATAAAAATATGTATATTTTCTAATATTTAATCATAAATTCACTTGTAATACAAAAATGAATAAAATGGAAAATAAGAAGGTGAAACCCAAATATATTTATGAAAATGATATGATAAAAGGTTAATGGGATGATGAAATGTAAGGAATAGTGAAGAAAAAGGTGGATGAAAATATGACATTTTTTAGTCCCAACATCCTCCCCAACTGAACTTGTTGCATGTCCTCATGCAACCATGCATGGGTCTCTTTGAGAACATTTGGAATCTTGAACTTTGGCTTTACATGATGATGTCTTTTAATAATGAATATTTCCAGGATATGTGAAAGAAATGAGTAACAACTTACATTTTCTTATGGTTGGTTCTTGTGTGACAACCATGAATACAAAGAATGTTGGTTCTTGCGTTAACAACATTCATTTCATTTTATGTTCTCTTTTCTTCAATAATAATGTAAACACTCACTGGAAATCATAATGTGCATAAGAAAGCCCTTTTGTAATATTAATGAAGCATGCCAATATTGCGTATGAAGCAAAGTGCAACAAAGTATCATTGGTAAATGAGAAAAGAAATTGAGTGATAGTGTTGAAGAAATGGAATCATGGTAGTGAATATAGTTCCTCCACCCCCCCCCCCCAATTGAATTGGTTGCATGTCCTCATGCAACTTGACATGGCTCATGAAAGGAAATGTAGCATGGTGAGGGAATTTTCCAAAATATTCAAGTTAGCATATAAGGAATTGCATGATTAAAGGTTAGAACACAACATACCTCTACTTACCCAAGAATGATGAACTATGCAATAGGAATGTAGCTGTTGTTGCTGCTGGATCAGGAAAATGTGACTGATGTTGTTGTAATTGGATGCTGGGAAATGAAGGAATCTGAACTGCTGATGCTGAATCATGGAAAAGATAAACGCTGAAAGTGGAACTGTGGTACTCTCATAGATCAGAATTCATGTTGATGTAACTGCTGAGGGAGTCGTGAAAAAGTGTATAGTCTTTACCTGCTACTAAACTTCTTGGTACAATTCAAATCATGCGAAAGAATGTGTTGATGTCGAGCATGAAAAGAAATCATTGGATTACCAGCCATTGATGCATGTCGTTAACCAATGCGAGGCAACTCACCATTGATGTCAATGAGTGCCAAGGTACTTGAATACATCTTGCGAAGTGCGAATGGATGTGTTGAGGTCGAGCCACTTGGAAGATCTGAAAATCAAGGGACATTGATGTATTCCCATGATCATCAACGAGAGAACTTGCCATTAAGGCATGCAAGCCTCTAGGTACTCAAAAGGAACTCTAGTCTATTTCCCAGATAAGGCGCTGATGTCGATGGGGTAAGACTTGTTGAAAGGTGGGCCCTAAGGAATCCCACATCAGTCAACGCGAGTTTGTACGAAAAGATTTGGTAGGACTATAAATGGAAAGAACTCACGGACAAGCAGTGTGGATTAGCACGGCTAGGAAATCAAGGCAACGTAATCATGGAAAGGGAATGAGTTTTATTCATAAGGCAAACTAGAAGGCAAAAATAAACTAAAAAGGATAAAGGAATGTATGCGATTCATAAAAATAGGCGTGCATGAAGTCGTGAAAGATAAGGAAATGGAAGATGGGCTTCAACACAAGGTTGGTCTAGGCGTTTGGAAGGAAAAAGGTGAGTAGTCATGACGCAAAAGGATTTTTGTGTAGTGGAAAATGTGCAGTGAAGAATTAGTTCCTTCAAGCGTCCAATGATGCATGTTTCATTGTGATTTCAAAAAATCACTTTTGCATTAGATTGTCTTCACTCTGAAAAACTTAGCACCATTCTTGCATAAAAATTGTCACCTTTGTGTGCCATCTCCATCGATCATTCCTGTATGAAGTGACTCAAAAACAAATTAGCTCATTTTCAAGAATTTATGAAATGTCCATTTTTTTAATTATTTTTCGAAGCTACACTAATTATGGATGAAAAGGGTGTCGCATTGGAATGTTGAGCTTTCTGCATAAGCTTCTCGTTGACCTACACATAACACCAATCTTATTTCACTTGTTAGTATATGCATCCTAACTCTTGCCCACAAATTCAAAAAAAAACAACAACAACAACAACAACAACAACTTTTATTCCCCTCCAACTAGAAATATTGCATGTCCCCATGCAATGTACTCATTGATTGTGCAATACTTTTTCAAAATGTTTTTCTTGGTTTGCAGGAAAATTGATTTAAAACATTTGAAAAGGCTTTTGTATTTCTTAGGGAACAAGTAGTTAGTGTATGAATGAACGAGTGCAAATTTATTTTATTATTTATTTATTTATTTATTTTTTAATTAAAAACAAAAACTAATAAATAAGAAAAAACTAACCAAAAAAAAAAAAAAGGAACAAGGGCTGTGAACTGTCTCGGCGCTAGCAAATTTTGAGTTTCTTGCTGATTCATGTCACTAAAGTTTTGTATTTGTCTGCAATGTCGAACACCCACACTGCAGTTTGGAGGAGACACCGAGAATAGCGGGGGTTTGATATTTGAAACACCATGGAGCCAGTTTTCCTGATCGCTGGCCTTCATAGAAGAGAATGCTTTTGGACAAAGCATCCTTGTAGTTATGGCGGGAGCGAGGGTTGCCCATTTATTTGCTTGACACATCAATGCACTACAGATTTCATTCAATTTTCTCCTCTTGGCTGCTGTAACAGAGGCATATGGATTCACGTTGTAGCTTGAGGTGGGTGTATTGCTTAAACAGACTGCTGCATCCAGCACTCCCACTGGGGTTTTATCAGTGGATTGTAGGGACATTGGAGTCCAGTAGCAACCTCCTTCTATGATGGTCTCTTGAATCAGATTGTAACATCCAAACATTTTGTCTTTATCAACATCAGTAATGGAGGAGGACAAAGCCCTTTTGTAATGGACTGCTTGCAGAGGCACCACCTCTTCAGCTGCACATAATAGGGCTGTTGCAGCTATTGCCGATGGCCTATACTCCATGAAATCTATTTCCTTTGTGGTACTGAGAATGAGTTCAATGGTTCTGGACATCACAGCTTTTGGAGGAGTAACATCATGGCCATGGCCATGACCTTGAACAGCCCTGTAAGCGAAGTAATCAATGAATGAAAACGGCGTGATGGAGCGCATTCCCCATTGCAATGTACTCAAGATCAAAAGCTCCATTCTTTAAATAATGCGAGCATCAAAGATGAATCTGGCATCCTCCCTCTGCAAGTCCGAAGAGAATGAAACTTGGGTCTCCTCCATCTTAGACTCATGGCGTGGCCTGCCTGTCTCTCGCGGCTAAGATGGCATCGCTACGGCTCAGCGATAAATGAATAGGCGGAGACAAAAAGTTACAAGTTCGCGCACAGTCCAACGAAACTCACAGGTTTTAATTATTGGCCCCAAGCGAAATGATGAACTTGGGAAATTTCAGATTTAATTGTTTTTGCAGGTTGTATCATTTGCTTGTTGCAGGTTTTAGTATGGCCAGAAAATGCAATCAATTGCAAGCAAGACACAGTTTCAACTAAAAATGATTTGCAAATTAACAATAAAATCGATTAGGCATATTGCAAAACATGAAATCGAGATCTTGCGGAGATAGAGATCATAGGAAATCAGATAAGGA
Source organism: Pinus taeda (assembly GCA_000404065.3). Lineage (NCBI taxonomy): Eukaryota > Viridiplantae > Streptophyta > Pinopsida > Pinales > Pinaceae > Pinus > Pinus taeda. Next base: position 28,395 of record APFE031631164.1, read on the forward strand.
TAGGATAGAAATTAATTGAAACAGAGAGGATTATTCTGACAAAGTTTAATGGATGCGTAAATTTTTTTTATCTTCCTTTCTGGTTCGATTTGGCAAGATTCTCATGATTTTTATGAGGATTCGGTGGCATTTTTGGCGCCTTCTTGAGTGGTTGCGCACAACAACGTTTCCAGATCACTGGCGTGCTGTACAAATGGCTGGCAGACTAAATCCTACAATTTTCGGGAAAGAAACCACTTGTCTATTGTAATTTGCCACCGAGATGTTCTATTTTGATCGAAACTAGCTTTCTTTCCAAAAAAAAAAAAAAAACGCAACTGCCCATCGTCTACGGCTACAAAAATCAACATTTTCTCATTAAGCCAGCGATCATATCTTGGCAAAAAACATGCATTACAGGTTTTTGAAGAAGCCCGAACCTGCGACTTGCTCGTATATTCAGAATGTGAGACTGTTTACACAGCAGCAGCTAGTGGCTCTCAATTCATTGTTTCGTTCTTTCCGCCATCGTTTTTCATGATTTTTAATTAGTTTCATCTTTTATGTTTCGTTGTTTTGTTTCATATGGCTTTGATTTTATGTTTTTTTTTTTTTCATGTTGTTCGTTATATAGAAGGCCCGAAGCCTAACAACGTATTTGAAAGTTGTTGAGAAGTCATGTATAAGCTTCGCGTGCCATTTTCAAATCGCCATCAAACTATGACTTTCGTTTGGCCAAACCCTCGATTTTTTTGATGTTTTGTATATACAATGAATGATGCAGAGTTTTTCTTTTGTATGTTTTGCGTTGTTTTGTTTTCATGAATTATTATTATTATTATTTTAAAATGAAAATCTAAAATTTAGAAAGAAACTAAACTTTCTCTAGAATTAGTTTGTTTTTTGTTTTTTTGTTTGTTTTGTTTGTTTTGTTTTTTTTTAACAAATGGACACGATGGTTTGCATATTGAAAGATGTTTTTGATCAAGCATATTGCAAAACATTTATTTATTCTTGAAATTAGTCTAAATCATCCCTATTTTCTGATCCTTGCAATCGCACTAAGCGTGAAGGAGAGCATACTTATTCTAAGCAAAACTGAAAATGAAAGCAAAAACTAAAAATGAAAACCTATCTACTCTATACTAATTAAAAAAAAAATAGTTACGTGTAATTAAACTTCCAATGAAGCCATTCACGTAGTAGTAACAACAATATATCCAGTAGCAATTTTTTAAATGATGGATGAAAATATTCGAGAGTGAATGATTCTAGTTGTTGTAACTGCAAATCGACTAAAAAATAAAAAGATGAATCTAATCTAGTACTTACCTGGAACCATTGTTCGATAAAGCTTTGATAAGCACAGTTTCTCTCACTTAGATCATATTGTAACTCCTATTCTTCTACTCTGATCTGTTGTTCTTCTTCCTCGATCTCTTGTTCGAATGATTGTTCGCCATCAAATACGCAAGATTTTTCAGATGTTGAATCTTCGTTTATTTCTTGGGGAGTAGTTGAACCTTTAATTCTTGTCAAGATCTCCTCTTCCAAGGAAGAAGAGATCCCGACTTCTGCTAGGATCTGAGTGAGTAGTTCCAAGCTAAAACTCATTGTTAAACCATGTTGAAAGAGATTCTAAAAACAAAAGTGCTAATAATTGTCTGAGTTTTTAATCCTTTTACAAGGTTTTAGTTCACAAAAACTCTTCCAAATCAGCACACTAAAAATTGAATTAAAAACAAAAGGACCACATAAATAATCTTGAATTCAATACTCAATTAAACCCTCTTACAAGGACTGCTCATTAATTGAGTAATCGAATTCTTCAACTACAACCATGAACCATGAATTCATCAAACACTCTTCACAGTTGCGAAAATCAAACACACTTGCAGAAATTGAAATTCACACTTGCATAAATGTAAACACACCCTACATGCCCTGATCCATAAGAGGTCGAGCCCATTACGGTATCTCGAATGCGATGCGTAGGCTGTTCCCCACGTCTTACCGCCTTAATACCTCGGAGTTAGGAACATGTCTAAACACATTTGCATGAAAAATCAAACTAAACTTCAATCCATCGTGCCTCCCCGGCAATGGCGCCAAAATGTTGGGTGAAAATATGTTCGTTTGATTCTATTGTAGTACTTGCCCAACTATTTAGTTTGTCAATCCGAGGTTCGTAAACTTACTAGGCACATGCACTATATATGCAGGACCGAAGTGGAACTAATTTAATCTAAATTACTGAAATCAAATTAATCTAGGAAGGCATTGAAACATTAACGTTGAAAGCAGGAAATTGCATAAATGAAAAGCAATACAACATGTGGAGAATTGAATGACAAACAACATATGTGAGCTCACAACAATAAAAATATCTTAAATTATATTACAAGAACCAAATAACAAATCATGATTACAAAACTATCTCTTAAAGCTAATCTCCATTATCCATTATTCATTATTATCAAAATGAAGAGAGAGCACTCTCTTATATACATGAGGAAGATAACCATCTCATAATTACATATCCAATATTCTCTCAAGCACTCTCAACTACTTTCCCATTATTACAAGATATGATCCCTTTGAGTCCTCCACAAATCTCTCAAGCATTTTCAACTACTTTCCCATTATTACAAAATATGATCCCTTTGAATCCTCCACAAATCTCTCACATATCTTGGATAAGATATGCCAACCAAATCCTCCATGATTTTCTCCTTAGGAATAGGCTTGCATAATTATCTCCTTAATATGGTGGAGGACATATGGATAAGATATGCCAACCAAATCCTCCATGATTTTCTCCTTAGGAATAGGCTTGCATAATTATCTCCTTAATATGGTGGAGGACATATTTCCTACACATCACAAAACTCACATATTCTTGAGATAGATATAAAAATATGTATATTTTCTAATATTTAATCATAAATTCACTTGTAATACAAAAATGAATAAAATGGAAAATAAGAGGTGAAACCCAGATGTATTTATGAAAATGATATGATAAAAGGTTAATGGGATGATGAAATGTAAGGAATAGTGAAGAAAAAGGTGGATGAAAATATGACATTTCTGAGTCCCAACAAGCATGTTTGAATTGGACACATGACACAGTAGAAGGACTGGGAGTGAAGCAATGACAAATTACTACGTAACACATAGGGTGGATTAATTCTCAAGCCATGACACTCTCCTTGTCTATAAATTGTTAAGAGGGGTTACATTTACATAAATATAGTGTGTCATTGGCTCGAATGTGTCTACCTAGGACCCTTGAACGTTATGGCGGGAAGAGGTTTGAGGGAATTCGGTGCAGCGTGAGTCTGATGCGACTTTCATGGCCTGGGATGACTATAGCCTAGTTTGGGGGTCGTCTAATTTTACTATGGTGTAGGTAAATTCTTATGATTTCACCTATGTTGTTCTTCTCATATGGAGTTATGAATTGGATGGTTCTGCTACCCTCACAAGTGTAGTAGCAGGCTTGAGTTTTTTTGTGGCTAGCATCACTTTCTTTAATGTGTTCAACTGTCAACTTGTGGGTATTGAGCATATGGGGAAGTTGTATTGGAGGTGGGCTAATGAGCTCAAATGGTGGCTTCAAGTAGTGGGTGCATGGAAATTCTTAGTGTAAGGGGTGGTTGTGCAAAATTTGCATGTGGGGCTGAGGCGGTGCATGGGTCAATTGCCAGTTTTGAGTCGCAGGTCCAAGGGTTGGGCTTGAAGGGAGTTTATCTTGAGACAGTCTGTGGGGTGTGGGGCCTTGGTAATTCTTGTAGAAAGGGGAGCGCAAAGGGAGATGCAATGACAAAGAGGTCATTCTCGTAGGGGTGCCGACCCTCAAGGCATGGGAGCAATGCCTCTAGTGGATTAGAGGGACATTAGAGAGGAGGTGGACCAACAACCCAGCTCTCCAAGCAGAGTAGACCTTCCCCCCCCCCATTTCATTTTATTGAAGCTCAGTTGTGTCAAGTCACTTTGTTGGTAGAGAAATTAGCTTGGGATAGACATGATGACCACAATGAGCTCATAACATTTATGAATGATTTGTAACATAACCAATGGCACATGATGGATAGGATGGTTTCTGACATGGGCAAACGCGGATACAAGATAGGCAAGATCGCTTGGAAGGATGTTTGGCGCACATGGAAGCACATGTGCATGGGGCATTTTGCCAACCTCCACCGTCGGGAAATGGACGAGATGCTCCTGACCCAAGTAACATTAATGTTCAAGGATGATGGTTGGTTGCTTTTTTTTTGGGTTAATTTTGTTTGCTGTGGGTAGCTTGCATGATGTCTTTTAGTTTATCTTACTTTTGTCTCTATGTTTTTGCCAATACCTCCTAGCCAACAAGTCTGGTCGAAATGATGCTGGAGGCATTTTTATTATGAAACTACCACAATGTAATCTTTTGAAGAATTAATAGAATATGTTTTCTGGAGTTACTCCTGGCCTGACAGTTGTCAACTTTATACTTGAGTGCCTATTACAAAGTTCAAAACCTTTAACAAATGCCATAATGGCAATATAACTTATACAACATCCTTTGGCCCATGCAACAATAACTTGTATAACCAATTTTTTTTTAGAAATATCTTTATGTTCCATATGAGTAATATACATGTTTCATCCTTGAGGGACTCTCAGACAACAAGGCTTGAAGCCATTACAAGGATATACTTGTTATGAGCTTAAAATGTCACATGGCAGAATTGAACTCGGGTGGGGAGGATATCAACATTTCTCCTAAACACTAGAGCTACATCTAGTTGGCTACTGTATAATCAACTTGTCATCACTTATGTAACCATTTCCATCATATGCCTTAAAGTGATAGGTTATCACTATCTTAGGTATTTTTTCACATGGATCCCAATGCATGGTTAATGCCTTATAACATAAATTTTATATTGCAAAAAGACACTAAAACTCATTCTTTTAATCAACCATCATGACTAATGGTGTGTTTTAACAAAATTTAATATAATAAAGATCTTATCAAATGAACATATGAATAACTTCCATTTGAATGCATCCAAAACTTAAGCCCAATCCATCTTTGTCTTAATAGAACATATATGTGCTTCCAAACAAAGTTGAAAAATCTCCTAATGGGACCCCTGCCTATCTTCATAATGTTTTGATATATAATAATTAGCAAGGTTGATGAGACAATATTTTATTCCAAGACTTGCAACTCTTTATAGGATTTTAAATCAATTGGGCCATATTTTGGGTCAATAGTGTGATTACAATATAGGAGGATAAATATCCTATCCATAAAATTCCCATCAACTCATTGTCTTAGCTCAAACTACAACAAGACTCAAGATATGCTGATCTAGGTAGATATTGGTGGCCACCCACCTATTCCACTTGGACCCCACCATTGTTTCTTTCAGTGTTTCAGTTTCCTTAATTGTAGCACAATTTACTATTTTAGCAGTTTTTCAGGTCCTAAACTTTTAGAGCCGTTTTGAGGCCCTAAACGATGTTTTTTTGGAAAATAGGCAAACAAAATTCTCTAACTCATGTTTGTAGTCAAAAGTTGTAGTCCTCAGATATATATTTATAACAAGATATTGTGCGTGTCAAATAGAGATCGTATGCCAAAGTTATGACCCCGGGAAGTTGATGTACCAATTTACCCAAACAGGACCCACAATTTTGGCGCTTCATCTCCTAGGGTTAGGTTTTTGGATTTTTAGGGTTTTCCATTGTTTCTTAATAATAAACAGGCCTTTGAGCCTCATTGTAACACAATTCAAAGGCATGTAGTCACCACAACTTTTCTCAGAGAAAAGCTACCATCGCTCGAGCTAGTTTATTTCCATTATGTTTGTAAGCATACTTTAGTTCGTTGATATTAATAAAATGAAGTGTTATTTTTGCTGCTTCTCTGCATTTGTAGTTATATATGTATTTTGTTGCATTCCTATATAAGTGCGGATCAGATGCTCTTCTCCATACTGTAGATCTGCCAAATACACATGATCTCCTTTTCTCTTAAACACATTTTTTCCCTTATTCACAAGGATTGCTCTTGTTTACTACTCTCCTCTAATATATGGTCAAAGGTCCTCCCTTTATTTTCTCTTTCTCCCTCCATTTCCTTCATTATTCTCAACTTCTTCAAGCTAGACTAACTGCCAACTCCATCAATTATGATACATCGCTTTTTCCCCCATCACATAAGCTTTTGTAGCATCCAATGTTTAATGCCTTGGAACCATGAAGGTCTCCTTTGCATTGACTTCATACCATAATAAAATGAAAACCTCAGTTTGAATCACCAACGAAAGCTTACTTGTGTCAACTTTCCATTAGGTTTAAGATTTTGTGATGCCTCACTTCCACATTTCCTCAAAGAACTAGAAGGTGGATTGATCACCTTTGATTATCTTAACAATCTAATGGCCTACAAATAACTTCAGGGTTCAAGAAATTAACTAAATTTTATAAACAACCAAGCCCACAATCACAACATATAAGGAAACAAAGATTTACCCTCAAGAAACTTGACTTGGGAAAACTCTAGTAGAAATGGCTTAATAGCTCTTTTATTTTTAGGGTTGAAATAGTAAAGGATTTTCCAAGAGATTTTCCTCTTATGTTTGAGCTTCTTCAACACAAAGTGCACTAACTCTTCCATGCTTGGTAGATAATTAATCTTTTGTCATAGTTGAATAAGATGAATGTGACTATATCACATGCTCTTCACATAATGGTTCTCTAGCAACCATTGGTGTGGTGCTCCTTCTTTTGCGATAATGAAATCGAATGAAGTTTACCAATCTCTGTTGTTTCACCTTCTCAAAGTGCCTTCACCGACAATTGAACCAACCCCCATTTCTTCCTTGGCTCTCATTTTATCACAACTCTCCAAGGAGGCCAAATATCCATTCACCTCAAGAAACCATTATGGAAGGCGAATCAAGCATCATTGCATCCCTATTTTGGTGGAGTAAACATGGAAGGTCGTGCTCAGGCTCGCTTTATAAGTGGCTTCTTGATAGGTGTTTTCGAATGACTCATCAATCGATCTAATCCATTAGTTCATTGATTTATCAGGAGTTTAATTTAGTGGGTTAACAACATGCTACCATATTTAATCTCTACACTAGCATAAGTTTGACATGCTTTCAAGGTTGGGTTTGATACCTCCCTAATACACTTAGTCGATCTCTTACTTTATAGTTACCACTTATGCTAGCCTATTGCTTTTCTTGGCTAAATAAGACCATGCTGACTTCTTGGTTTTGATAAGTTGATCCTATAGGCTTTCCTTCACCTACTTTCTACCTTGGTTGATTCTCTAAGCTTCATCCTTTATCAAGCCAAGCCATTCATTTTAGTGGATGGATCCATTTAGGACCATATTCCCCAAAGCATCTTGAAGTTGGTCATCGATTGTTGATCAACCTACAAATAGATAATGCATGAATTCTTTGGGGCTTTTGAGAACCTTCCCACAACTTTCTTTAAAAACCTTTCATAAACCCCTCGCACAACTTCCCTATGTTCTTCCACTATTCTCTCCCATGTGCCTTTCATAAACCAACAAAGACGATAGTCACAACACGACAAATCCTTTTGTTTGCTAATCATTTGCATAACAAACACTACATTTAGTGCAAAAAAACCCATGACTTGATGATATCTCTTATATTGTGACCAAAATCAGAGGCCAAAGAGAAGAAGACTAAACATTTTACATTTTTGAACTTTTTTGCTTTGCTATCACAAGAATCCAATAAAAATTGTAATTTTGTATGAGGAAATTGCTATTTTCAATACATTAATGGATTAAGTACCTTTGAATATGCTTACTACTACCTAACCATACATTGTTAACAACTAGTACAACCACATTAAAATATTAATGTGGTTGATATAGTGGAAGACTTCATAAATATACCAAAAAAACTATTGAACCAAGAAAAACTATTGGGAATTGGAATAATCTCAAATCCCTAGGAAATTGGTGGGCGGAGAGCCACTTGGCATGAATTTAATTTTTTAAATTTATTAACATTAATGGACAATTTTGCTAAATAAAATTTGCTTAATAAAGATGAATGTTATAAATAATAATGAGGAACTTATTAAAATTATAATGATCTCAAATCCCTAGGAAATTGGTGGGCTGGGAGCCACTTGACACAAATTTAATTTTTTAAATTTATTAAATGTCAATGCAACCTAATAAACTTTGTAACACACTACAACCCTTGATAAGCATTTAGACAAAACATAAGCTGAGCGTATTCCCTTGAGAATCAAGTTGTATATATTTCCTTGAGAATCAATCTAAGCTGTAAATTAAAAAAATTCAAGAGATCCTCATCACCTCAACTTAAATCAATCAACATTTATAATTTCATAAATTCAAAGCAATTATTAATTAATTTCTTTCGAAGCAATTATTAATTAATTTCTTTTCATTGTATATAATTTAGAGTGAAAAAAAAAATTCCCATTCCATGTGAACTACTCAGACAAAAATACTAAATATGAAACTAACAGAAGTACCAAACATAAGCGAAGTATAAAACCAACAAAAATACCAAACATAAACCTTTGCTCTTATTTAGAGTGGCCCCAATTTTTTTAGTTCCTAATCCATATTAACCACTGGAACAAAAATACCCAATATGAAATAAAAAAGCAACAAAAATACCAAATATGAGATAAAGAAAACCAAAATTCAACCAACCAAATATTAAAAATGGGATATAAAAACCAAAATCCTAGTCCAAATGAAAGAGGGTGTCATCTGGAATTTGTGGTAGCCTGTCCCAAAATCTTCAAAACTACGCCTGGCTCGTTCGAAAGAGTTGAAACTCTATCCGTTGAAAAACCAAGGAAAAAGCATGCGCAGCAACAAAATAGCATGGAATAAAAAAGGGTTTTGTCAACCATCAAAAAGGGTTGGTATAACAACTGTGGTTGCCAGAGAGGACTTGAGATCGGATGAGGGAAAATGAACTTAAATGCAACACGACATAAATCCTAAATCCAAATCCTCCTCTGGTTAAGGAAGGAAGGCAGGCTTGTAGAAGGAAGAACTCAGAGCCCTTTCTTCCGTGTAAACAGAGAAGAATCAGTATGACCAAGGCGTCGGTGAAGGGAAAATACGAAGCAGGTGTGCAAGCCGCCTCCGTCACAGCTACTGTGAATGCTGGAGATCTAAAGCTGAAGGCCACATGCACCGATTCAACATTTGCTCACGGCCCCAGCCTCAACGGCATCACTCTGGGGATTGAAAAACCAGGCTTCTTTATGATAGACTATGATCTGCCCAAGAAGGTACATTCCACACTTCGTGATATAATCTTCTTTAACTGCTGAAATACATGAGTTTCCATATAGTGCTGCGATAACATATAGAGCTATTTATTTTGTTCTTATAATTTTTGGTGATCCAGGCTCCGAGATTCCAGTTCATGAGCTCCGCAAAACTTGCGGGCAAGCAGCTGAAACTGACATACATTCATGCCCAAAAGGCCAATATGACTGTGTTGGATGGCAATTTGGCCTTTGATCCGTCGAACAAAGTCTCGGCTAAGTATAACTTTTTATCGGCGAGCGGTCAGCTCAAGTATTCGTATGTCCATGCCGGAGGAGGCATAACATTCGAGCCTGCCTATGATTTTGCGAGCAACTCATGGAACTTCTCAATGCAGAAGGCCTACGGAGAAGATACTCTTAAGACTTCGTACGAGCCATCGAAGAATACCCTTGGCGTGGAATGGACCAGAGACTCGAAAATTGCAGGGTCTTTTAAGGTATTTTTATTTTTTGAGCTGTTTTTTTGTTTTTACATTATGTGTAATCGAGGAAGTAATCGCACTCCACCCTCACACACTTAACCACAGAATGGGGATGCTGGTAGCACGCTACACCTTATGGAGCTCTCTCACCTTTCCCGGAATTTCCAGATAGAAGGCGTACGAGCTGCCGCATACTGATATCCCCATAGAACCCTACGAGATTTGATCCCGAGAACTCTGTGGACGTAGCACAAGAGCATCTCTCTCGACACACGCTCTCTCGATTCCCTGCAGGCTTAGTCTACACCTGTGTGCCCTTTGCTGGCTGGCGTTGTAGCGGGGTAGCCATATTTTAATTTGGTGGCCTGGCTGCCCTTGATGTAACAGTGCGATTTGATCCCGATAATTCTGTGGACTTAGCACAAGAGCATCTACTACTAATCGAGGTAACCTTTTGGACACACACTCTCTCGATTCCCTGCAGGCTTAGTCCACTCCTGTGTGCCCTTTGCTGGCTCACGTTGTAGCGGGGTAGCCATATTTAATTTGGTGGCCTGGCTGCCCTCGATGTAACAGTGCGATTTGATTCCGAGAACTCCGTGGACTTAGCACAAGAGCATCTACTACTAATCGAGCTAGCCTTTTGGACACACACTCTATCGATTCCCTGCAGGCGTAGTCCACTCCTGTGTGCCCTTTGCTGGCTCACGTTGTAGCGGGGTAGCCATATTTTAATTTGGTGGTCTGGCTGCCCTTGATGTAACAGTGCTCATAAGGGCGACCTGTCCACCAAAACGAATAATAGAGAAGAGCCCGCATTGTTTCCTCAGAATACACAACACACCCACCATGTAAAACCCACATGCAGAGCATGCAGTCTGAATTAGACTGGAGATGAAGAGAATATGCTAATGTTCATACTTAGGACAAATAAATGCATCGAGTCCTGCTATGCCAACTGTGACAGGATCTGTCAGCTGATTACTGAGAATCTTATTATGAGAGGGAACTTTCTGACAGAATTTTAAACAACAGGTCAGCATTTTTGAAAACAGACTAGAACATTGCATATACTAGAGGATGAGGGACGCACAAGACTGTGGCCCTACCCTGCTTAGAAAAGTGTATGGTGCCACTGTGACTTTAACTTCCAACCAATACACTGCGTCTGATACAGAGCTAAATGTATTAAGAAACGTGGGAACATAGGTGCATGTGTGTCTATCTAGCTATCTATCTATCTATCTATGTATATGTATGTATGCATTAGAAAAAAACTTTTCTATATACCAAATGCGTCTAAGAGTTCCAGGTACACCTTTACTTACTGACGGTCCATATACCAAACAGCACATGACCAGACGAACAAATCATTCTCTAAGTAAAACATTATCAAAATATCAGGTCTATGCCGGTGGTGACATAAATCGCACATATTATTAACATCGTATGGGGCTTATCAGGGTACTTCACATGTATGGTTCCTGAGACTTCACTGGTTTGGAGGTTGAACCTGTCAACAACATTCATAACTTCTTCTTTCCCCACATCCGGGGTTAGTGGCACCTGATATTCTCGTAGTTGATTTGCATGCACTCTCTTGCTAAATTCTTCCTCCTTTTTTTTCTCCTAGTTACCATAGTAACCATATTTGGCCAGACCTGTCTCGGGTTCTGCTAGAACCCGAACCTTTGGGACCAGCTGCACCAGTTCAGACCGGATCTTTAAACCTTTCCTAATATATGCAAGAAAAAATACTTCATAGATGATCTAAAATCATTAACAACTATTTAATGTCTTTAACTGTTATTATTTGAATTTCTAAGTAGTATGTATAATTTTAAGTGTGTATGTCTAACTATATGTATATATACTGTATATTAGATTTTTTTTTTTCTTATATGAAATGCACCTAAGAGCTCCAGACACATTGTATTAAAAAAACTGATACTGAAGTAGGCCCAACAGTCTTTTGTTTTGCAAAGTAACTTGTGTCAAAAATATCTTTACTTACTGACAGTCCATATTCCACCACGACATATACGTGCACTAAAAAACCATCATCTAAACAAAACATTATGAAACTATCACGATTCGACGCTATTCCTGTGGGGCAGAAATCACATATACCATAAAACATCATAAGGAGCTTATCATGGCTCTCCACATGTATGGTTCCTGAGACTTCACTGCTTTGGAGGTTTAACTCATCAAAGTTCAGAGCTTCTTCTTTGCCTGCAGCTAGGAGGAAGTGGCACCTGATATTCTTGTCCATTGGAATCTAGACAAGTATGCACTTTCTTCCTAAATAGTAAATTCTTCTTTCTTCTTCCTTCTCCTTCTCAGTCAGGTCATAGAGAATTTGCCTGCAGTGCCAACAGCGGGGAGCTGATTTTACCCCAGCTTTTTAAAATTCTCAAACTCTTGTTCTTTTAGGTGTTGACCAAGCTTGACTAAAGCATAGTAGATCTTCTCATTGAAAATGCAATTGTATTTTTGTTTTTTTCTTCTTTTCCCCTGTAGCCTTTGATTCAACCTTGGATGAACGGCCCTTCTTTTTCTGTTGGGGTAAAAATTGATTTTGCCATAAAATTTGCAGACCAATCCCTTGTGTCAAAAGGATTCAATTCAGGTTCTTTCCCCTTCAGCTAAAGCAACCTGGCTGTGCATCTACTGTGTATTATCCGTAAGCAAATTTTTGTCCTTCGGGTTATGAAGAGCATAAGAATCTATTGCACCAATAAAACACTATCCTTTACAACTTATCACAAATGACAATTAATGCGCAACAATGTACAGATAAATGAATCTTTAGCAACACCAACAGGGCACATCAGTTTACAATGTCCATAGGTTTACTTCTTAAATGCGGTTACAGCACTGAATCGTTAAGAACAGTAGCACTCCAGGGATTACAATACTAACTAGCAACACAACTTAACAGCTTAGAAATTCCACCTGTTACCGTTCTATGGGCCTGCGCAATTCCTTATTCTTGCTGCCTATTAACCTAGCGACTATGTTGCTGTCTGCTGCCACAAGTGTGCTGCGATGAGACCTGCTGTCACTGAAATCCCTCAGATGTGGTCTGTGCTTCTCCGAGTAGACTTCTGCTTCCAGATTGTCCTTGATGTGGCCTTACTGCTACAGGGAAACAACGTCAGGGCCTTTTGCTGCCTCAGATAGGAACCCAGAAGAGTTCTGGTGCCAAATTCACTCCCTAAACTCCCTTGCCGTTACAGGAGGTCCTTTTTTAGATGAGCAGCATACCCTGGGATGGAAACTCCAGTGGTTGCTACCACAGAATGGTCATTTGTTACCCAGATTAGGGCTTCGCTGCCCTAGAACTGCTTCAGCTGGAATTTTATGCCACAGGACACTCTACTTTCTAATCAGATGAGTGCTCCACAGTACACTCTACTTCCTAATCAGATGAGTGCTCCACAGTACACTGCCCAATAATGGCCACAGTCAGGTCTCAGTGCCACAGAAAGAGTTTCAATGCCTTAGAATGTCCTCAGCCAGTCCTCGGTGCCACAGAGAGCTTATAGATCAAACAAACGACATAAATCTTTTGCTCACCAAAACCAGATAAGAGATGTCTCAGAGTATTATGCTTCAACAGAATAGAGAAGTAATCCCACTCCCTACCCTGACCCTATGATGAGGGACACAATACCATGGCCCTACCCTGGTTAGAAAAGTGTATGGCGCCACTGTGACTTTAACTTCCAACCAATACACTCCATCTGATACAATGCTAAATGTAATAGGAAACGTGAGGACATAAGTGAGTGTGTGTCTATCCATCTATCTATATATGTATATGTTAGAAATAGGCTTTTCCATGTATCAAGTTGATGTAAGAATTCCAGGTACACCTTTACTTACTGACAGTCCATATATTAAAACAACACATGTCCAGATGAACAAATGTGAAACATTATCAAAATATCAGGTCTTTGCCGATGGTGACAGAAATCACACATATTACTAAAACATCGTAAGGGGCTTATCAGGGCACTTCACATGTATGTTTCTTGAGATTTCACTGGTTTGGAGGTTGAACCTGTTAACAACATTCATAACTTCTTTTTACCCCACATTCAGGGGTAGTGGCACCTGCTGTTCTCGCCATTGATTTGAATCTATAGATAAGCATGCACTAGCTTCCTAAATTCTTTCTCCTTCCTTCTCCTAGTTATCATAGTAAGCATCTTTGGCCAGACTTATGTCGGGTTCCATTAGACCCCAAACCTTTGGGACCAGCTGAACCAGTCCAGACCGGATCATTAAACCTTTCCTAAAATATGCAAGAAAAAAACTTCACAGATGATCTAAAATCATTAACATCTATTTAATGTCTTTAACTGTGATTATTTGACTTTCTAAGTAGTAAGCATAATTTAAAGTGTTTGTGTGTTTTATATGTAATAATGTATATACTCTGTATATCAGAAAAAGGTTTTAGATATATGAAATTGTAACGAACTATCTGTAAATATAGAGAACACAAGAGTAATAGCAGGCATATGATGCATGCATGTGATAGCTACATATGCATGTGTCGCATACCCACACAAGTATTTATATGCTAAATTAACTATAAGTAGTAAATATCATGACGCTTCTTCGAATAGAGGTTCTACTTATCCATCAACACCCATATTGCTTAATGTATCATGATTAATGGGTAAAAACTAAAAGAAGACTATATAAATTATATATTTCAGATTATTAATAAAAATTATATTAATAATTAAAATATATATATTATCATATATAATATATATATATATAAAGAAAGCGAACAAAGTTCCTTCTATAATTAATTACTTCAAAAGACTTGAAAATCAAGATATCATTAATGTATAATAGTATATAAATAAAATAATAAGAGAAGAATGATAATGATTTACAATGAGAAAGAAACCTGGCTTATATATCACGCAAAGTGTCTCTCATGAAGAGTCATGTTTATTAGACACTCTTTCAACCTAATTATTAGCTTAACTTAACTATTATTATGATATATCTTTACATTAATTATATTATTTATATATTTTATTCATTACATTGCCTCCTTCCTCAAAAAGCTTTGTCCTCAAAGCTTGTCGATGAAAAAAGGCTTGATCTCTTTTTCGGCTTCGAAAGTCTTTCTGTTTTGGAATAGTCATCCTCGTCGATACAAGTTCATATGATCTTCTTAGTGACAAACAAAATTGTCGCACTGAGAAGGGATCAGATCATCCCAGATTAATCTTTTGTATAGCATTTTGATCATTGGAATTTTGTAACGACTTGTTAGCATAAGACTGGATTGAGATTACATCACTATCCGGAACATCAGTTTGTTGTTTCGGTTCTGACTTGTTCAAATATGTAGCATGGTTGACTCGTCTGTTCTCATGATTCAAATGCCAATATGGAACCTTTTTTGTTTGATTTTTCCTTACTGGGCATGCGACAATTTTTATATTTTCTTCTGGCGAAGATGTTGTTGAGTTTGCTATGAAACATTCACTGGGGATGTTCATCGTTTGAATTGCAACATCCACGCGCGTCTTTTCTTCAACTTCCTTATCTTTTTCCTGAGTTGTGACATTCACTGAATCGGTATTTTTGTTTTGTCATCAACTTGAATTCCTACATTTGATGCTTCCTTCTTGATAAGTTGTTGTACCTGGTTTTCTAATGACTTCTTATCCTTTTTAAGTATCTTAATTTGCGTCAGTAATTTTTCACTATGGTTTTTAAGTCGAGAAACTTCTTCATTTTTGTCAATAGTGATTTTGTCAATTTCATTTTGCATATTTTGTAATACTTTTTTACCTTCATGAGAAATTACTTTTGAAATATCCTATATATCTTCTGGCGTTACTGAATTAGGTTTCAGTATAACATCTTGGAGCGTTATTTTCTTCTTCTTGTAAGAAAATGTTAAAAACTTTTTCTTAGTATTTAGAATAAAGGAACCTAGAGTTTTCATCCGTGGTGATCCCAAAACAATGTCACTATTGTTAAAGGATAGGGTTTGCACAGTGAATTGTGAGGTAAAAGTATAATTTCCAATATTTAGGTGTAAATTGCTTATATCGTATTGTTTGCCAAAAAATTTGTTTCAACTATATTTGATTAAGGAATCACCAATTGATTAGCACATTTAGGACTAACATAATTACTTCCTTCAGTAGGACTGATAGAGATTATGATGTCTCTTCCTGCGAGTGATCCTTTGATGTTAAATAGTGTGCGAACACATGTACTACGGGTTTCAGGAAACCTTTCATTACTAGTCTCCATTTTTTTCTTTATGTTTTTACGTAAACAATATGTTAACTGGAGCTATTTTTATTATAAAATATCACTTATTTCTCCTATATATATTTTTCAAATATTCTCTTCTTCTTCTTCTTTTGTTGTTCGCTTCTTTTAATAAATTTTTTATATAATAATAATTTTTTTTTATATATAATTATAATTTTATATATATTATAAATTATAATTATATTAAATTTTATATTACTTTTTGTGGACCCA